>MU224645.1:3283603-3301003 GCA_018584345.1 Thuja plicata
AGGTGAAGGTTCATCTTAGTCATATAAGAATGCCAGTTGAATTTCATTTCCAGATCATCTGTATTGGCAAAGTTATTAAGGATTTACTGTTGAGATTTTAGGGTGCAAAACCTTTGAGCTCAATTTTCAGAACCTTAGAGGCTCCAGATCGAGGTCGAACCCCCGGCTGACTCGCGCTTCTCTAGTTAGACACTGTAGATTGCAATCTCCCCTTTCCAGAAAGTGGTTATAATAGCCAATCGGAGCTACAGTTCAAAAGTTATGGCTTCCGGAAGTTGGGCTACCTAATCTCATGTTTTGTAAATATTTAAAGCCGACCCTTTTGTAATAAAAGTGAAAAATAATTAAATGCTAAGGGTAGTCGACCTTAATGGCTAGATTTCTGGAACCTTCTCGGGCGGTGGAAAATTGCCTATTTAAGGAAGGCCCGTGGTGTTTTCTAGGACAGTTCTGGGTGGTTATTTGATGCTTTGTCCTACAGATTATTGTAAGGGATGCCCATGTGGCTTTTGATATTGTAATTCTGAAGTTTGAAATTCCACATTTGTGGGGCCAATAAGAAGCCAATTTTTTGTTCTTGCAAATTTCTGTTGTTTCTTTTTGTTTCTGTTGTGTAGTTGTGGTATTAAGGGGAGTCCCCTTCATCAAAATTGGTATTAGAGCTTAGTTATGTGATTTGAATGTTGCTTGCATGTGAGGATTCACAGTATTTCTGGTTATGGGTATTTCTTCTATTATGACTTCTTATCTTGGAAAGCTTGAAGAAATATTTTTTGAAGGAATTGGCTAATGATTAATCCTTTGATGAATGTAAGTCTTGTAATTTATTTAGTTTTTCAAGAGACAACAAGTTGATCATGTGCTTTCATACAATATGATATTGATTTGGAGCTTCTATTTAATAGTGTTATAACCATAATGCATGGTGGTTATGTTACATTTCATGGTTGTGGGCAGCAAAGTTTTCTTGTTGGGTGTTTTTTTTGGCTCCTTGACAATATGGGAAAACTTGGGTTATCTAAAATATGGTGTGAGTGTGCTTATATTGGGTGTTTTTTTTATACCAGATATTGGAAAGAATTGTTTAATCATCCTTGAAGAATGGGGGCTATGGAGTTGATCATTGGATAATCTGGAAGCTTCCATAATAACATATCTCCCTCAGATGTATGTATTGATGGTGGTTGTGAAGTTGGTCTACAAGTAGGCTTGGAGTTCTTGAACTACTTTTTCCTTATGAATGGTTGTACTTGCATGACTTGGATTCATGTTCCTTGGATTTGAGGGGTTTATAGATTTTTCTTAAAAGTCTATGGTGATGCTCATCTATGACAGTCCATTGTTTTTAGTTAAGATGTTTGGAACTTTTTTAGAATTTTGAGTCTTCCAAATGTGAAATGGGTATGGATGTGCATGGGTCTTCTTGAATTCAATAGTTTTGATGATTTTACATGGTTAATAAAAAAACTTGTAGTTTTATGTTGGTGTTATGTTATGGTACACTCTTGATTGTGTATTAAATTTTTTGACCTGATACATTGCTCTTGAGACCATGGTATGTTCACTTGGAGAATGCGATCTCCTAGGAGAAGATGGTTAGATCATGATGTCATGACAAATTCTTGATTCAACTGATTGGAGTTTTGATAGTGGTTTGGTGAGTTCTCTTTGTATTGGGTGCATTGGTCATGTGTTTGGGAGCATCATGAGAGTACACATATGCATTTAGAGTTTAGGATGAATTGATCTTTTGCTGGTACTTATGGATACATAGACTTAGGTGGGGCTAGAATTCTCTTGAGATGGGAGACATGTTGTTGAGATGGTTACTCTTGATGAGATTTTAGCAGGAAGTCTGAGGAGCCTACACCTTGGTTGAATGTGAGTTTACCAGAGACCCATGGAGAGATTTCTCTTGGATAATTCATGTTGACTTGGATATCTTGATGAGAATTCTCATTCCCCATTCTTGGTCTTCTCAAAATTTTATCACTTGAAAGGTATTGCCCATTATTACTCTTAGGTGCTTTATGTTTTTCTTTCATATTCATGGATCTTGAGCTATGTTTAGATGGTTCTGGAGGATTCATAGTGAGAGACGTACATCATGGTTATCTCCTTTAAATTTTATTTTCATTTATCATAATCGTAGGGAACGATAGTGGGCTGATTTCCTAAAATAGGAAATGGTGTAATTTGATCTTCATTGAGAGGCTTACATCCATGTAGATACTTGATATTATGAACTATGTTTGATCTCTTGAGATTGAACAATTATGGATGTTGTTTTGGATTTTCTCTTGGGGTTGTGAAGGAGATTGTACTTGGCACAACTTTCTCTTAGAGGTGTTTGTAGGACATACTACATGCCTATGATTGGCAAGTTCTCTCTTTACTCTTCGTTATCTTTGTTGATGTTTGGGTTCACATACTTCTTTTTTTTTTTGAGATTTTAGGTGGTGCTATGGTGATCACTCTTTTGTGGTCATGTGTTATCACTTGTACTTTATTTTTTTTTAGCGATAACATGGTGGTTTCTTTATCTCTTTCCTTTGTTGTATGTGGAGAACTTGGGAGACTTGTTAGGATAGATATTTTTTGTAGCACGTTTGTTGTTGCAAGATTTGCATATCTTTGTGGGTGGTCCTTGGTACTACATGGTTATATTTTCCATGTGTTGTGATTGGTAGACTTGGTATGCCGTTGTTCCTTTCAGATAAGGCATTACCCATGTAGTGGGGGTTCTTGTATGTGTTTGGTCTTCATCGACTGGTTTTCACATGGAGCTCGTGCTTGCAGATTATGGGTTGGTTATGCCGATGACATGAGTTGACTATTATTTGGATACCTCTAAGGTATGTGTGATTGGATGGGTTGGCATTTACTGTAGGTAATATTTTCAATCACATGGATTTATCAGTTGGATGGGAGCAGTCAGTTTCAATGTTGTCATGCTTGGTGTTTTATCTTGTTTTCTAGAGGATTACTTTGCAGTTGTGTTGAGCTTTTGAAGTTGATGTTGTTGATGCTTCTATATAGCTTGTGCGCACAATAGAGTGGTGCTAGTATTCTGTAGACTTTTCTATCACTTAGATCTTATGCTTGTGTTTTTTGGGCAAGTGTTAGGATGAAGAACAAGAGTATGCTTGACATTTGTGTGGTTGCATGGATGAATGCGATGATGTGGTTTCATCATTTTGGCTCCTAAAAAGTTGGCGTTGTAGACTATCGACAGGTCTTCGACTAGTGGTATATATTGGGATTAAGGTGTCTCAACCTTAGAGTCCTAGCATGTTGAGTATTTAATTAATATTGCATAATTGCTCTATCTTAAGTTATGAAATTCCTAAGTTGTCATTGACTTTATGGGACCTTTGGTGAGGTGGCGTCCTACATGACAGGTGATGTGATGTTTCTAGGGTGTTGGCAACCACTTGGAAAATGCTAAGTTTTGGGACTTGATATTGTCATATATTTCTATTTTCGAATGAAAATTGATTTGACAATTTTCTATGTTGACTAAAGAGTCTTGATTTACAATTTCTATTATGCATTGGAGTTGCATTTTACAATTGAAATTTATGATGGAGGTAAAAAAGATGCCTATTCCAAGTCATCAATTTCTATGATGTACTTTGTTACCACGGTTTTTGAAACCGGCCAAATTTAAACTTAAGCTATGCTTCCATAGTACATTATGGATGCATGGTATACACAGGGTCAAGAACACTGAAACATATATATCAGTCTCAAAGATTTTGATGGTAGTTTCAATACGATCTTTGTCCCCTCCATGTATTAAATGCATGCCCCGTAGCATTAAAATAATGAATCAAGCATGCTTCGGACCCGGTTGTCAAATTAAGGGGCATTTTGCTAGATTTGAAATCTGATGCATGATCCAAAGGCCGGTGTTTCTCCAGAAGTTTGAATCAAAATTAGTCATACACCATACACAACGACAATGCTTTTTGAAGTAGCTGCATTGATTCCCAATTTAATCTGGTAAAAATGATCTCCAACATAGACAATGAAATGATCCAGCTATTATCACTGGTATTATGAACATGGATGAGATAAAATTCATGTTTATCGATGCAAACTAAGCAAGGAAGAGAAAATATCAATGGCAGAGAAATTCATTTGATCCAATCTGTTAAATGAAAACACTTTGACTTTAAAGCTCGACATAAATCCTCGAATTCTCTTACATGGACAAGAATTCTCAGGCAAGTTGTAGTAGAAGCTGGTTTTGGTCCGAGACAAAAGGAGTTGCAAATATAAAATAGAGTTATCATTAAGGATGAGAGTCAAATAGGGCTCCCTCTGATTTTTCCCTGGAACACTAAAACATGCTTTAGGGAGGCTCCAGAGAAGGGTGCTTTTTCTATTTTTATCATTGTAAAGGGGAATGTATAGTTCACTGTTTTCAGTCATGGTATTTATACAGAAAGAAAGAATCTTTGAATTCCTTGAGTTTATTAAAAAAATAATGGAGATCTTTTGAAACTTTGTGTTCATAGTTGTTTCTATTTGATTGTGTTTTTTCTTATGTCAATTGCAATCCTTCTTGAATGATCTCATTCTGTTATATTGGATCATGGATGTGTTTATCTCATGAAGCTTGGGTCAATAATATTCACACAATCTGAAGAAAGTTTCTTCGTTGCGGGTAGAAAGAAAGTGAACTTTGTGTCATTCATCTTTGTTTACAGATCTTTTATTTGCATCTGTAACATAGCTATGTGCAGGTGTTAGAAAGTCTTTTCTGCTTTCAAATTAAAAGCATACCCAATTTTATTTTAGTTGTTTCCCATCATAAGAAGGTAGCTGCATCTTCTAAAATAAGGAGAGAGTCAGTGTAGAAGGTCATCACATTTGAATCAACTGTTGATTCAGATCGCCACTTGTTGGGCACAATATATTATAAGAATTAAGTGGTAAAAATGTACAACCAACATACTTACATTGTTTTTGGCAAGATGACAGTTATGGATGATATAGGTGTTATTTCCTTGGAAGTTGCTATGAGAAATATTTCATGGAGTTAACAAGTTGTTTATACTATGCCTCAACTTACCGCTTAGGTGTTGAAGATGATTTTGGAAACCATGGGCACCTACCTGTTTGTGTTGAGATCTATATATATATTGATGCCTTAGCTTTTTTGGTATATTTTATGTTGATATCCTGAGAATAAATTTTTTTTCCAGTTCCTTATTCAACCCCTTACAAAATGCAAGATCAGATTGCATCTTTACTAGCTCTACTTTCCCAAAATGAACACACAAGCTCTACAATGAATTCTTCACTTCTCACAAAACTTTATTTGTAGCTTCATGATTTTGTATCATTTCTTCTTTGGATTTCTTCAATATTTAAATCACCATCTTAATTGCCTTAAGCCATTCTTTAGGCTTATCATTGTTCTCCTTATCTACCGCGACAACTTGAAGAAATTCTTCCTAGTTGGTGGATTTTGTTTTATTCAAAATTGGAATGTAAGCTTTCCACATTAGTACACTCTCATTAATTATTAATCCGCCATCCTCTCTTAACAAAAAATATTGCAATGAAATCAACTCATCATTAATAGAATAATAATATTTAATAGCTTTTCTTATTACATCCTCACCCAAAGCTTTGAGATCCTCTCTCCATTCTCTAGAGCTACTAAGAAGTCATTTAAGTCTTGCAACCTACTATCTTTTATCAGTTTTGTATGTACACTCATGGAGGGCATCACTTAATCAACATGAACAACCAAATGATTAATATAGGTCTTTAATATCACTTAATTCTTGTTTTGTGGTCTCATCCTTCGACATCCTCTTGATGGTGATATCTACAACTTTTGGGAGGGACTATTTTCCTCATCCCTTGTTTGCACACCTAGGTGTACATCTCGTATATGGTAGTCCCCAGGTTTCATATCCTCATTTGACTTATCCACCATTATGATAGCTACCAAATATATTCTATGCTCTTTCTCATCTAATGTAATGGAACCTATTCTTCTTTCTTTCTTCCTTTTGCTGGTAGAAGTCTTGAATGCTTCATCCCAGATTGTAAAATCCTCATCCTTTATTTGCTTATGTTTTCCTTGTCTTTTTTCTATGATTTGAATTAAGTTTTAAGCATACAAGGATATTTGGTCCTGGTTTAGTCTAAAGAAAGCACGAGGACTTCACTTAGTGAACCTAGGTCATATCATGCGCATTTGTGGAATACTAAAGCATAACCCTATTTTAGAAAAAATATTATTTCAAACTCCATTTTTTTCACCCCTCTCCAATACCCCACACACCCCTTATCCTCTATAAACCCTCTTAATCCCCCACCACCCAATATAGGCAATATATTGCCCTAGTTTTTGCCCATTTCAAACCCCTCAATATGAACACACGCAATAGGGTATTGCCCCATTAGTGAAGCCCCCATGAAAGAGAATTATTTTTCTCCTCAAAACTTCTTCTTCATCCTCTTGATGTTTCTCTTTTTCTTGATATTGTCGTTCCTCATTGTGCTCAAGAAGTTCTTCATTTATATGTTCTTCTTCTTCTTGTAGCTTCTCTTCCTCTTGTTGTTGTTGCTCATTCTTCTAGTGTGACTCTTCTTCTTGTTGTTCCTCTTGTTGTTGATACTCTTATTCATTTTGATCAAATAGATGAACTTTTTTTTCTCCATCCTCCTCCTCATATTTTGTTTCATCTTGTATATATACTATGTTAATCTTGTTAGAGTGAAGTAGACACTGAGAGGGGGGAAGGGAGGAGGGGGGAGGGGGTGGTGAATTAGTGTATAACTATTTTTTTTTTTTTTGTTTTAAAACAAACTTATGAATTTTAAACTTTGACAATAAATCAGATCAATAATTAAACTGAAGCATTATATATATGCATCTTCATAGCCTCTACTCAAACAAGATAGATGTCATGATAACCAACACTAATGAAACAAAAGTGAAGAAATATCAATGCAACATTATGATACTAACAATGATTAACATCATATTTAAGCAAAGTTATTCTCTTAACTATAAAGAAATGATTGACCATGGTTGATGCAGGATAACTCAAAATTGAGCAACATATGACAAAAAAATGCATATAAAATTTAACCACATAAAGATGACAACTCATAACACAAAATATTGTCCTAAGTGGAAACTCTCTTGGGGAATAAAACCACTCGAAATGCCTCAATGACTTATCAAAAAATAATATTTTACAATGCCACAGTAACTGATATGTCTCATTGATCAATACAAATGCCTCACTAGTTGAATGTGCCTCAATAGAAGGTACATATTACTAATAAAGTAGTGTGCATCACTGGAAACGTGTCTCACTAACACTGTGTCTTACTAGCTTTATGCCATGATTCTCACAATACAAATACTGATATATACAAAGTCAGACAATCTGATTATGCATAGTAATCATGATTCATTACAATTTACATTGTTGGATACAAATAAAACTTTGTATCAAACAATGGATCATAGAAGATTAAGACAACTATGACTTTAATCAAAGATTTCTGATTGTGTAAACTGATGTGCACAATAGAATAAACAATGTTTCATTACGATTCTCTCTCTCTCTCTCTCTCTCTCTCTCTCTCTCTCTCTCTCTCTCTCTCTCTCTCTCTCTCTCTCTCTCTCTGTACACCTCTATAATCTTCAACATCATGTATATATAATATGATAAGTTAATTGTAGTCTCAAACTAATTTAGAAACTTATCACAACCGTCATCAATTGATTTCCATTTTCTTCTCAAGAAACCATTTAATTATTTGATCAATTTATTTAAGATTCCTTCTATAAAAAAATGATTTACTTTTATAATCAACATCTTTAACGAAATGTTTCATCTCTGCTTAGAAAATATAATCTCTATCTTTTTAGTCTTCATTGTATGCAAGGTATAAACTCATCTTAACCAAACCTTAACAAAGTAGAAACCATATAAGAGTCTTTAACCCTTTACTAGGGTCACAAAGAAAGTAACACAGAATACAACTTTAATCATATTGAAACACAAAATCAACTCAAGAATCTACTCAGGTTACAAATATAGAAAAATAAGACCCAAAACAAAGTTACCACACTATAAAGACTGAGAATATCTTTGAATCACTTGACACCACAGCTTAAACTACACAATGTATAATTGTTATTATTAGACCTAAGACCCTTGACTTGAGTTGACAACGTATTTCTCAGAAAATGAACAATAATTAATACACATTGTGCATGTTACCCTATCAAAGACAAGAAAAACCCTAACTAAGGTTTTGAAGAGACTAAGCATACAAGTACGGGTAGAGCATTAAAAAAACTCGTATACACAAACTTAACTAAGGAAATAATTATAAATTCTAAAAGTGATTAAGAAAGACTTCACAAGACCACCATCCCATAAACAAAATCTTAATAGAGATAAAAAAAAAAAGACAAACTAATCCTCTTTGAAAGTAAAAACTAATGTTTCAGAGTTTAGAAATGAAAGAACATAACAAAAGAACAAGGAAAGTTGACATCTGAAAAATAAATTTTGTAGCTAAATCATGTATGTCTACTCAAAAAGCTTCTTTTGTACATGAGTATGAACTTCAAAATTATCAAAACTTCTGCTTATGTTGCTATGCTCCCCCTTAAACCATTATCCTTCTCTTTATATCAAATCTTCTACTTCTATTGTTATGCTTCCTCTTAAACCATCATCCTTATCTATACTCCTACTATTCTCCCCCTTTTCCATCAAGAACAAAAGGTATAAAAAAGATACCAACTCAAAATTACAAAAAAAATTAATTACCTTTAAAGGGAAAATCTCCTTTTACTTGGTTTTGAGTTATGGGAGGAACAAGTTCTCAGAATTGATGATATATTTTTAACACTGAGCGTTGACTATTGCACTGCAAAAGTGGGTTAATAGTACCAATAGGGTTGTCTAAAATAACTAGACTTGATTCATCTTTCTCAACATCTTATAACAAAATAGGAAAGTGATCCATTTTTCTTCAACAAACTCCTTGACTTTCCAAAAAGTTCTAAAAAGGTCATCTCTCTATATCTATACAAATATCAAGTATGCCTAAAGTTCATTTATCCTTTTTCTCTGTCCAAAATCCTAGTCTTTAAAGATATCAAATGTTTGTGCTAAATTATTCAATTTAGTCAATCTTGGCCTTGTGATTTTCTATGGTAGTAGGTAATATCTATACTTGTTCTGGCCATAGCACTAACATTTTTTCACATTTCCTTTATATATTAAGTTAGTTTCTTCTATACAATACCACACGTTTCCCCCAAAGTTATCTATAGCCTCTCTTCTAGATCATCCTCCTCCTTTCTTACATATTTCATGGTTAAATGTTCTTTTATCTATTCAAATAGAATGTCTGGGAGTAAACTCTCAACATTACTTGGAGCAATTTTGTTCCAGAGCATATGATTAAATATTACTGCACTGAAAGTCATAAGAACCTTTATCTCTGTCAACTTCCAAATACAACCCACTGATTTTCATATAAATACCACTGTATAAATGTGTTACCATAATAAACTATTCATCAACCCTGTTCTCTCTTCAAATACCAAGAAATCTGTAAGATGAAATCAATATTACTATAGCAATAAATAGAGATTCAGTAATTTTGATACCAATTTGATTAAGGAACCGAGGATAAAAGGAATGACTCCCCCTAACTTCAATGTACAATTATTTTTACATTGTCACTTAAAATATCAAGCATTTTGTTATATTACTATAAACCAATCCAAAATCATCTTGCAATCTGAGATTATTTTATTAATAGTCATGATATGCAATATCACAACACAAATTACCAATATAATGATAGCTGAATAATTAGATCAAAAAATGAATCATCAAGAATGACAATATCAAGTTTTTTTTTTATACTTGATTCTGTAATATAGAATGATTCTCATAAAGCCAGAATTTCTTTATTGCTGGAAGAGAATGGTATCAAGGAATATGTTACCAGTACTGTAGCTGTACCTACAGATCTAGTACGACTTGCAACATACAAGAAGGATGATGCCAAGGCGAGGAGGATAATCCTTGATGGTGTCAAGGACCATATTGTTCCACATGTCGCAGAGTTAGATACAAAGAAGAAGATGTGGGACGCCATTATGAATCTATACCAGAATGCTACCACTAACCGGAAGTTGATTCTCAAAGAAAGTTGAGGAATACCCGAATGAACAAGGGAGAAGATGTTACATGTTACCTCACCAGGCTTAGACTTGTCAATGATGAGTTAGCAGCTGTTGGAGATAAGCCAGATGAAGACGAGCTAGTAAGAATAGCCCTAAATGGGTTTACTAAGTAGTGGGATGTCTTTGTTCAAGTTATTGATGGACGAGACACCTTACCTAGATGGGATCGACTATGGAGTGATTTCACTCAAGAGGAGCTTAGACTAAGTCTTGTCAATGGTGCCAACAATAAAAGTCAGAAAAGTGAGGTGGAATAGGAAAATGTTTCCCTAGCGGGTAAGGGGAAAGCAAAGAAGGGGTCAAGCAAAGGATCAAATTCACAAAGTAAGAAGAAGGATCTATCTAAGGTCAAGTGCTTTGGTTTTCATGAGTTTGGCCACTATGTCAGTGATTGCCTGCAAAGGAAGGGTAAGAAGCAGGTGGCTGCTTCAGCAAGTGCAGATGAGCTCTCGAGCAGATTGGAGGATGAGATTGCACTCATAGCTTGCATGATTAGATCAACCTCACAGAGTGTTTGGTACATAGATAGTGGGGTGTCATTTCATATGACAGGAGTTAGAGAGTACTTCTCCAATTATAAGGAGGAGAGCACCAGTATCTAGATTTCTATGGGAAACTTGCCCAAGCTCAACTCATTTGGGAAAGGGACTATTTAGTTTCAAAGGAGAATGGAAAGGTAATTCCTCTTCATGATGTGTTTCATGTGCCAGGCTTAGGTATGAATTTGGTTTCTGTATCTGTCCTTCAAGATAAAGGGTATAATGTTCTCTTTAGAGGGATGCATGTTTTAATTAAGCATAAAGATTGGAAATCGCCTGTATCTATTGGAGTTAGGAGCGGTCGCCTTTATAGATTGCAGTTTGATACTCCTAAGGCACTTATGAGAAATAGTAACCATAGAGATCTTTGAGAGCTATGACATAGGAGGATGGGCCATATTCATCATGAAGCAGTTAGATTGCTTCGTGAGACAGTGACAGGTGAGCACAGAGCATGATGATGTGTGTAAGGGATGTGTGTTGGGGAAGTTTGCGAAAGCATCTTTTCCAAGAAGTGACACTAGATCCGAGGGTGTTCTTGATCTAGTACATTCAGATGTAGGCGGACCAATGTCGACAAAATCTCTCAGAGGATATGAGTATTATGTTACCTTTATTGATGATTTCTCCAGGAAGACCTGGATATACTTCTTGAAGAGCAAGGATGAGGTTTTCAGTCGCTTCCAAGAGTTCAAGGCTCTTGTGGAGAATTCGACAAGAAGGAAGATAAAGGTTCTTTGGTCAGATAATGGAGGCGAGTACAAAGGAAATGAATTCCAAGAGTTCTGTACCAGGGAAGGAATCAAGAGAGAATGGACTGTTCCTTACAATCCACAACATAATAGAGTTGCTGAGAGGAAGAACCGGTCCATATCAGAGGCAGCAAGGGCTATGCTACATGACCAGGATATGCCTTGCTACTTATGGGCAGAGGCATGTAGTACAATAGTGTACATACAGAATAGGGTTCCACATAAAGTACTAGGAAAGATGACACCAGAGGAAGCTTTCACAAGTAAGAAGCCAGATGTCAGTCACTTCAGGATATTTGGAAGTTTGGCATATTGTCATATTCCAGGTGACACCCGTACCAAGTTAGATCAAACTGTAGAGAGGGCATACCTTGTTGGGTACAGTGAAATGTCAAAGGCATATCGGATATTCATTCTAGGGACCAGATGGATCATTATTTGATGTGATGTCAAGTTCATGGAGGACAAGGCATTTAGAAGGTCCAGAGATTTGCCAGCAGAAGATCAGAGTAAGCAGCCAACAGAAGCTCCAAGGGTAGCTCAACCAAGTCAAGGGAAACAAAGCTCAAGTACAGTTACTAGTATAAGTGTAGACTCAGGTGGTGAGAGTTCGCAGAGTGTGGAGCAACAAGAAATGCATCAAGAAGATATTTAGATTGATATTTCATCCTCTATAGTTGGCAGTTGGAACTGTGAGGTTCAACATAGGGATACTTAGGAGTTTGTGGGAACTCCTAGGAGGAGTACAAGATCAAGGAAACAACCAGCCAAGTTTAATGGCTATGTGGCTTTAGTTAGTCAGTTGGTAGATAGTGAACCTTCCAGTTATCAAGAAGCTGCACAACAACAGGTTTGGCGAGATGTGATGGTTGAGGAATATACCTCAATAATGTAGAATGATGTGTGGGAGGTAGTGCCTAGACCAATAGATACGGCAGTGGTTGGATCACGGTGGATCTACAAGATCAACCATGGTGCAGAGGGTAGCATTGAGAAATACAAGGCAAGGTTCGTGGCAAAGGGGTTCTCTCAGAAAGAGGGAATATACTATGAGGAGACATTTGCTCCAGTGGCCAGGTATACTTCTATACGAGCTGTGATCTCATTTGTAGCACAGATGGGATGGAAAATCCATCAAATGGATGTCAAGACAACATTCCTTAATGGTGAGTTAAAGGAGGAGGTATACACAGAACAACCAGAAGGCTTTGTAGGACATAGCAAGGAGACCCACATGTGTAGATTGAAGAGATATTTGTACAGGATTAGATATGTTTGAGGTGAAGGTATAAAGTTGATAGGCTATACTAATGTAGATTGGGCATGCAGTACAACAGACAAGAAAATCACTTTAGGGTGTTGCTTTAGTTTGGGATCACGAGTTGTCTCCTGGTTCAGCAGGAAGCAAAAGTCTGTGGCTCTGAGTTCTGCAGAGTCAGAATACATTGCAGCTAGCATGGCAACATGTGAAGCTATATGGCTTCAGAAGTTGCTAGTGGCCTTGTTTGTTCAGAAGGTTGAGACTACTGTGATACATTGCGATAATCAAAGTTGCATCAAGTTGTCTGAGTATCCGGTGTTTCGTGATAGGTTGAAACATATTGACAACATATATCACTTCATCAAAGATTGTGTATAATGAGGGTTTGTTTAGCTATAGTACATACCTACAGAGGAGCAGGTAGTAGACATTCTAACAAAGGCATTGGGGAAGGCAAAATTCATCTTCTTCAGAGATAAGTTGGGTGTCCTGCAGAATAACTTCCTCGCTAAGAGGGAGTGTTAGTTTGTTAGCTTGGACAAATGTCCCACCACTTGCTAACAATAATTAATTATTTGTTTGATTGCCCTAGGTGACAACTTGCAACAACTTGCAATTAATTTTTTGATTGGTTGTTGGGTTGTAATTTATCTCAGGCGTTGATTGAGAATTGATCTCGGCCGTTGGTTTACCAACAAGGGTAGTATAAAAGGGGGTCTAGGGGCATTTGGAGGACATCAATCAAAAAGTGAAGAGCATTTGCAGTGTTAGAAAATGAGTTTGCAGTGATAGCAAACAGTCTTGCAGTATTAGCAAGGGCGCAGTGATAGCGTTGGGGATAGCAGTAGAGGAATATCAGCAGGAGGAGTTAGGAGATTGTGTGAGTTCTGCCAGTGAGAGGCAAGAAATTTTGTATCTCTTAATTTGCTGAAGATTAATATATATTTATCATTTGTAGTACTGGTTTTCCCTTTGGGGTTTTTCCAGGGACAATTGTCCAAAAATATTGTGTTCTTTGTGTTGCATATTTCCTTCCGTATTTTTATTGATGAAGTTGCAGTTGTGTTATTTTTTGATATAAGCTGTGAATTTATTTTCAGCAGTTAAATAATCTTTATAAGATAGGATATTAATAATCAGTGACTGCAATAGATTTTTCACAAGGACATGATTGTTTAAACATCTAAAAGTCATCATAATAAGAGCAACACTATCACTGTGTAATCAAAATTGGATATTAATATCACATTAAGTAGGAACACTAGAAACTGGTTTAAGAAATAAAACACATATCTGCAACCAATACAATCATGTAGACCTTATTTCTCCCAGCATAAAGTATCATTATCTGTGTAAACATAGACCAAGGGAGAAATCATATGATCCTATAGCAACCAATAACCATATGAGAATGTAAAATTGTTACTCATTAAAGGTATGAACATGAAGCAAGATATTTTGGTTTGTCTTGATAACACTGTTATGAAGAAACTGAGAGTCAAAACCAGCATCATATTTCAAATTAGAGAATATTGGAATAAATGTAACCAGTCAAATGAATTATGTTTAACAAGTTTGAATCTACATAATCAATATGATACTAAGTATTATAGCCAGCCAACTGTCAAACATAGGAAGTATCTGAGATAAATAAGCTATAACCAAGATATGATTGTAGTTGTATGTATCACAATACCAATCATAAATAACATGCTCTCTGAATGAATTGTGTAATAAGTCTGAATCAATCAAGTCCAAGAGAAAAAAATGTCTAAGCACAACCATCATATAACCAAAACATCTGATCTAATTATGTCAAAAATAGGGTGTATTTGAAATAAACACATATGGATGAAAACATGTAAAAAAAAACTAGATGTTAAAGAACCGAGTCATGCAAATGCCAAGGACATGTTGTCCTATTTTATCAAACAATCTATATGAAACCTGTACTGCCTGTCATATTCCTTGTGACAAGTTTTGAGCCAAGAATAGTCAGTCCACCATACTTTCATATTGACTATTGATATTTTCTTGTTATATTTTTCTTTAGTTATCCAGTTTTTCTCTCTTCTTGTCCATACTCTCTTCTCCAAATCATTTTGATTATTTTCATTGTCTTGTTGTTTTTAATTGATTTTCCAAAACTATTTTTGCAAGACTCTTTATAACCAAACTCATAGTTTAAATCGTGTTTGACACAATATTTTGCAAAATGACCAAGATGATTATAGTTAAAACATGTGACATTACTCCTTCTATATGCTATCACATCTTTCTTTGCATACATCCAACATTTCAATTCTTTATGACCAAACTGATAGCATGAAAAATAATAACCATAAAAATAACTTTCAAATGTTGTTATTTGATACCATCTGGTATGATAAGATCTTCTAAACTTACTATGTTCAGAAGCACTCTCTTGTTGTGAGACTTTGTTACCTTTTTCTTTTCTTCTACTAGTTTCAAGAGCAACAAAATGATAATTACCTTTCCTAGAGATTGTCCAACCTTGATTTTTTTTCTTTTGTTACAAAAATTATTTCATGTTGAGACTTATTTAGAGTTTCAAAGTTTTGTTCCCTTTCATATCATATTCCATAAATGTCTTTGTGAAGCTTTTTATTATCCAACATGTCATATAGTATTTTTGTACTATCCTCAAATTGAAGATCCTCATGTGACTTGCAGGACATCTGTTACAATTTGTTTCTAACTATAACTACCCCTGCTTCTACTTTTTGACACTCAGTTGTCTTATCTTTAAGATTGGATTTGGTAACATCTGCTATCTTCTTAGTTTCTTCCAGATGTGTTGATTCATATAACCTAAGAATTATTTTTCTTCATTTCAATAGCTAAAAGAGTTTTAGTATTAATCTATTTTTATTCTTGAAGTTTCTTTTCCAAGTTATGGTTTTCTTTCCTCAGTATCTTTAATTCATTAAGAACACATAACAACTCTCCTTCAAGATAAACCTGAATCTCATCATCTACAATTTCTTGTTCTACCATACTCAAAGTTTGAATTCCATTGTTAACTAGAAAAATGACTTTAACATTACTTTTAATATTAACTGGTAAAACACCTTTTCTTGAGACAAAACTTTACTAGAAGTAACTTTGTTTTCACCTTTGTTTATTTTGCATTTATCCATAACAAATACTTCACTACCAAGAAATCCCTACGTCAATTTAGACAATGTTTGTCTCTAATACCAATTGTTGGAGTGAAGTAGACATTGAGAGGGGGGTGAATCAATGTCTAACTAAATTTGTCTATTTTAGGAAAAACTTATGAATTTTGAACTTCAACAATAAATCACATCAACAATTAAACTGAAGCATTTTATATATGCATCTTCATAACCTCTACTCAAATGAGATAGATGTCATGATAACCAACACTGATGACACAATAGTGAATAAATATCAACACAAAATTATGGGAAAAACTATGATGAACATTAGATTTAAGAGAAAAGGTATTCTCTTAACTATAAAATACTGATTGACCGTGGTTGATGCAGTATAACTCAAAATTGAGCAACATATGATAAGCAAATGTATATGAAATTTAACCACCTAAAGATGACAACTCATAACACACAAGATTGCCCTAAGTACAAACCATCTTGGGGAATGAAACCACTAGATCAAATGCCTCATTAGATTACCAGAAAATAATATTTTACAATGCCTCATTGGCTGATATGTCTCACTGATCAATACAAATGCCTCATTGGTTGAATGTGCCTCACTGGCTAAATGTGCCTTTCTCACAGGTATATCTTACTAGTAAAGTAGTATGCCTCACTGGAAACGTATCTCGTTGACACTATGTCTTACTAGCTTTATACCGTGATAGCTAAATGTGGGCCTCTGATTTAGCCATACACTTCAACATGGTCATTATTCTTTAGCTGCATACAGGAATGAATATCGATTCATTCACCCTGCATGTTTGGAAGAGTCGACCTGTTGCCTTCTAGAAGGCAGGAGTATGAGCTTGCTCTCAGGTCATTGCAAGCTCAGTGACTACACTGAAGACCTAAATGAAGGATTTAAAGCTATGATAAATGATCTAATATGATATGCATATGCAATTTGTTGTTCATCCAAGCTATTTAAGATTGATTTTAGAAACACCAAATTGAAAAGTGAGATTCTTTTTAAAACCCAAATTGAATGTGCTCTAATGATTAGATTTGCATGCTTGGAATTAAAACAACAATGCTAAATGATAAATGCTAATAAAAGAGAAGAAAATGTAGTATAATAACGTTAGTCAAAAATTAGGATCCTTTGTGAAGGAAAAGAGTTTCTCTTTTATAGAAATCTCTCTCGAATCGATGGTCGAGATCGAACAAAAAGAGTGGCTCAGATTCGATTGAAGAAGCACAATCCATGTGCAAGTGATTCGATTGGTCGAGAGAGTTAGTTGACTAAACTGACTGATAAGTTATTTTAGAAACTTCCAAAATCAGTTCACAGTTAACTGAAATGTTTCTAAAATGATAAACAGTAGAGAATCAGTTAACTGAGTGGAACTGGATTGTTTCCATTTTCATAAATCAGTTAACTGGA
>MU224645.1:3301053-3318218 GCA_018584345.1 Thuja plicata
TTGATGATGTCATATGCATTTTTAATAAATTAATTCATTTTGAATGCACATTTATGATTTTATAATTAATTTAATTCCTTTTTTATTTAATTGACAATTTTGTAATTTTTATTTAATTAATATGTAATAATATCAATTAAATAATTAACATAATGTTTATTTGCCAATGTAATGTGATTTTAGGAATTAATTAATTAATCAAGTAAGATGATTGATTAGGACCTAGGGTTTAGGTCAGATCAGTTTGATTTGATGAATTGCCTGTTTGATTTAGGACTTAGAATAATCAAGATTAGGGTTTCTTGATTAATTGCTGAGATTGGGGGTCTAGGGTTTATGTGACCATTTTTAGGTGATTACATATACCATCATTCTCACAATACAAATACTGATATATACAAAGTCAGATAATTTGATTATTCATGATAATCATGATCCATTACAATACATTGTTGGATACAAATAAGACTTTGTATCAAACAATGGATCATACAAGATTGGGAAAACTATGACTTTAATCGAAGATTTATTATTGTGTAAACTGATGTGCACAATATAATAAAGAATGTTTCATTATGAATCTCTCTCTCTCTCTCTCTCTCTCTCTCTCTCTACACCTTTGTAATTTTCAACATCATGTATATATAATATGCCAAATTAACTGTAGTCTCAAACAGATTTAGAAACTTATCACAACTGTGATCAACTGATTGTCATTTTCTTCTTAGGAAATCATTTAATTATTTGACCAATTTATCTGATATTCCTTTTTTAAAAACAAAATAATTTAATTTTATAATCAACTTTTTTAATGAAATGTTTCATCTATGCTTAGAAAACATAATCTTTGTCTTTTAAGTCTTCATTGTATGCAAGGTAAAAACTCATCTTAACCAAATGTTAACAAAGTAGAAACCATATAAGATTCTTCAACCCTTTACTAGGGTTACAAATAAATTAACACAAAATACAAATTTAATCATACCGAAACACAAACTCAACTTAAGAATCAACTCAGGTTACAAATATAGAAAATATAGACCTAAAACAAAGTTACCACAATAAAAAAGACTGAGAATATCTTTGAATCACTTAACACCACACCTTAAACTACACAATGTATAACTGTCATTATTAGACCTGAGACCCTTGACTTGAGTTGAGAAGGTATTCTTCATAAAATGAACAATAATTAATACATACCACATGTTACCCTATCAAAGAAAAGAAAAACCCTAACAAAGGTTTTGAAGAGACTAAGCATGTAGCTACATGTAGACCATTAAAAAAACCCATATACACAAACTCAACGAAGGAAATAATTATAAATTTTAAAAGTGGTTAAGAATTATTTCACAATACCACCATCTCATAAACAAAACCTTAACAAAGATAAAAAAAGAAGACAAACTAATCCTCTTTGAATGTAAAAACTAATCTAGCAGAGTTTAGAAATGAAAGAACATAACAGAAGAACAAGGAAAGTTGAGACTTACAAAATAGATTTTGTAACTAAATCTTGTATGTCTATTCACAAAGCTTCTTTTGTACATGAGTGTGAACTTCAAAATTATCAAAACTTCTGCTTATGTTTCTATGCTCCCCCTTAAACCATTATCCTTCTCTATATATCAAAACTTCCACTTCTAATGATATGATGTCCCCTAAACCATCATCCTTCTCTATACTCCTACTATTATCCTCATTTTCCATCCAGAACAAAGGGTATGAAAAATATACAAACTCAAAATTATAAAAAAACAGTTACCTTTTAAAGGAAAATCTCCTTGTACTTGTCTTTGTGTTATGGGAGGAACAAGTTCTCAGAATTGATGGCCATGATTTTTAGCACCGAGTATTGACTATTACATTACAAAAGTAGGTCAATAGTACCAATAAGGTTGTCTGGAACAACCAGACTTGATTCATCTTTCTCAATATCTTCTAACAAAACTAACAAAGTGATCCATCTTTTCTTCAACAAACTCCTCGACTTTCCAAAAAGTTCTGGAAAAGTCATCTCCCTATCTCTGTACAAATATCAACTATGCCTAAAGTTCATTTATCCTGTTTCTTTTCCCAACATCCTTGTCTTTAAAGATTTCAAAATTTTGTGCTAAATTATTCAAATCAAATTCAAATGAGTCAATCTTGGCCTTGTGATTTTCTATTGCAGAGAAGTGCCACCTCAACCATCAGTTGATGCTCTATTTGCAAATTTAGATGTTGGACAATGAGACAACACATCGGACATAGAGGAACAAGAATATGATCCTGAATGTGAATCTCCCTAATGGAAGCTATTCATGATATGAATGAGATAATGGAATCGGTTGTTATGATCCGAACCTGATTTGTAGTTGTTGCCTACCCATGTCTATTTTTTAGAGAGGCTTTGATACACATTGTCACTCATAATGGATGCTACCTATTGTTCATATGATATACAATGATGATAATGGAAGTGGATGTTATAACTGGAACCTGATTTGTAGTTGTGTTCTATCCTTGTCTATTTGTTGGAGACATTGATGTTACATACCTATTCATGTAAGAATTGTAATTGTTGATGATGTAAGGAGTTGTTATAATGAATTTAGACTTATGTTTTCATATGGGCAATAGATGATTATGGGAAATAGATAAATAATGAATTTAGACCTATGCTTTCATATGAGAAAAATAAAAATATGGGCAATAGATAAATATTCATACTTATAGACTTATAGAATATGTACTTATAAAATTGGTCCCAACTAACAAGCACACCTTGTGGTTGATTCTAAATTATCTAGGTGTTCTATTAATTGTCCATAAGAGAAAAGATGCTCCTACTCAGCTACAAGGATTTTGAATATTATTACCATATACAATGCAATAATACTACTTATATAGTTAAATAACTAGTTCCAAAGCTATAGTCTCCATGTTTGACACCTCAGCACATTGTGGGGATGTATTTTTATTTCATGGATGTTTTTCACAATTGTTCATTAAATAAATTATGACAAACATTGTATGTAATTGTTATATCACCTATTTTTCAAAAAATTATATAATAATAAAAATAAAACTAGCAGATCTAATAGCTGTCAAGAAGATTTAGACACACAATGAATAAATTTCATACATATTCCATTGTTTTTCATATCAGAAATATGATTAACAAATAGTAAGCTAATATTTAAAAACATTAAAATGAAGTTGACAACAAAATGAGCAATATATAAAATGAATATGACAACTTTAACTAACAATGTTGCCAAGATAATAATATTTAAAAACATATGAAATGAAAACTTAAAAAAACCAAAAATAAATAAAAATAATCCATCGGGTCATAGCCTTAGTAAAGTCAATTAAGACTTTACCTCTATGTGACTGGTGTCTTCTATGTAGCAATTGAAATGTGTTACACCTTTACCTGCCAAGTAGGAAGGGATGGAAGCATGTAACATACATGTATATTATGACATAAAAGAAAATAATATAACACTTTGAGATCAATATTTCCCAATTCAAATAGGTGTGTTCATAAATATAGTTAATGGATCTGATGTCATAAGCACACCAGGCTGAACATTCAATGCCTCTCATACATGCAAAAGATGTTGTAACTACCGACGTCTCTTATTATTAATACTACATAGATATCATTAATATCATTAATACCACCTCATAAATTGTATCATCCTTTTGGGCCTTGACACACCATTTGTTCATGTGGGTGGTTAGCCATGAACTGTGAGCAATTCAGGTGTAATGATTATGTGGTACACAGTGCACCCTTTCAGCTCAATCATGTTTATCACTACATAATTGTGTGTCATTCACAAATAAAAACAATTTAAATTGGAGTGTTGAGAAACATAATTACATGGAATCGATATCATCTGCACACCCTGCTCAAGTCTTCACTACCTCACATACCTGCAAAATTTTGCAATTGGAGGAAGCAACAATCTGACTGAAATTTATCATTGTAATAATGCATGCATGACATTGTAAGAAATTACTAAAGCACTTTATGTATCATAGAAAATAGAGTGGAAAAGAATCGTTCATTTCAAGCTACACTTGATTTTCATTTATTTTTTATTCATATGATGGCTTCATCAATTCAATTTTGTATCTCAATTTGTCATTGTTTATTTTATTTATTAGTGAGCTCCTATGTAAGAGTGATGAACAACACACACACACACACGCACACATGTGTACACATACTTATGTATGCATACATACATACATATCTATGCACATTGTCATACATATGTATGCATACATATCTATACATACATATGTATAGAGTTCGATTCACTATATGCATTCTGAAGTTGTCATTAACTCTATGCCTTAATATTGAAACATGGAGTACATGCTTTTCTCTTTAGACATTGACTCTATGCATTTCTCTTTAAACATTGACTCTATGCATTTCTCTTTAAACATTGGTTGTATGCATTTCTCTTTAAACGATAGACAATGTAATGTGAGAAAATGAATTATGAATGCAGTTAGAATAATGCAGAATGTCAACATATTAGTAACTAAAAATAGTAAACATTGACACTGCATTTCTCTTTAAACGATAGACAATGTTATGTGAGAAAATGAATTATCAATGCAGTTAGAATAATGCAGAATGCAGTTAGAATAATGCAGACTGTCAACATATTAGTAACTAAAAATAGTAAACTTTGAATGCACGTAAGTAACTAAAAACACGAATACAGTGAACTGGCTTTCAGTGCATGTAAATAACAGAAAACACACACACTGATTTTTGAAAGCATGACATAAGTAACTGAAAATAGAATAATTTGAATTTGACTGCGTCTAACTAATGCATCTATGATAACATGAAATTAGTATATGTGCAAACATGAAATTAGTAACTGAAAAGTGTAATGTGAGAAAACATAAATTAGTAATGAAAACAATTAAAAATAGATATGAACATACATTAAGCAGAAAAAAATGGAAATGAACACCTTAGTAAATGAAAATGCTAAACTTTGAATGCATGTAAGATAAATTCATAAAGTCAATTGTAAACTTATCAATGCGGAGATATTTTATATAATAATTTGATAGTTGAAACAAACATGAAACTATAAAAGCAAATGAACACAATAACATTTCATGATTAACGTAGCAAATTAATACTACTTCCATGTTATCATAGATGCATTAGTTAGACACATTCAAATTCAAATTATAGATGCATACTAATTTAATGTTTACACATATACCAATTTCAAATAATACAGAGAAATGGTTGAAACTAATAGGAAACTGTAAAAGAAAATTAATACAATAACATCAAATGATTAAAGTAGAAGATTTAATCATCTTATCGACAATGTACCCTATTTTTTTGACATGCCATGTAATAATGTCACTAGATTAATAGAAGACAAATGCATATAGACAATGTCAACTTAAGAATGCATACGAACAATGTAAGATAAGTAAACGAGTAGAATCAGTGTGAGAAACCATTCAATGACAACTTAAGAATGCATAGAGTCATTGTAGGCTTAGCAAATGAGTACAACCAGTGTGACAAACGATTCAATGTCAACTTAAGAATGCATATAGTCAATGTAAGCTTACAAAATGAGTACAATCACTGTGACAAACAATTCAATGACAAATTGTGAATGTATACAATCAATTAAAGCTTAGCAAGTGAGATGAAGTTTTGAGAAAATGATGGAAAGAAGGTGAAATAAACACAGTTTTAGGGCTAGCTGTGGGTAGGTATGACTTGAGTTTGGGCGATAATGTGCCACACCGCTAAAGAAAATAAATACAATAGATTTTCATGATTAAATTAGTAGATGTAATAATATTAACGACAATGACCCCTATTTATTAGACATTTCATGCAATGATATTATTGACAGAAACCCTCAATTGAATACAGAGAACGAGTTGAAATGAAAAGGAAACTGTAAAATGAAATGACACCCTAATTATTTGACACTATACCCTAATTCTTTGACATTCTTATTGACCCTAATAATTTGACATTGCATGCAATTGACCCTAATTCTTTAATCATAGAGAAGCCCTCGTCACACGCAGAGAACTGACACAGGGAAGCCTTCGTGGGAGATGAAGTTTCAAGAAATGACAGGAAACAAACAAGAAACTGTAAGAGGAGATGAATACCCTAAAAACAAATAGGAAACAATAGAAAACATACAAGAAATTATAAGAGAAAATGAGTAATGTATATATGTTCATGATTAAACTAGCACCTCAAATCATAATATTGACAATGTACCCTATTTCTTTGACATTTCATGCAATAATTTCAGACAAACATATAAAAATTGATTGAATCATAAAAGCAAATGACAATAACAACATTTCATTTTTAAAGTAATAGATTAAACCATAAGAACACATCATTACAATGATAAAAAATGAAAAATTATGGCTGCTCGTTAGGGGATGAAGGAATCCCTCACTTGTGAAGTGGTTAACCCTCGTGGGAATCTCTCGTCGCCCGCAGAGAACCTTTAGCGGGAAGCCTTCGCAGGAGATGAAGTTTTGAGAAAATGATGGAAAGAAGGTGAGATAAACGTGGTTTTAGGTCTAGCTTTGGGTAGGTAGTGACTTGAGTTTGGGTGATTACATGGTTGACGACGACCAAGTAATGTGTTACCGTGGTTAGTTATCGGGTCGCCGATGATTTAGTAGGGTCCTCCGTATGGTAACATTATATGGACTCTTGATTAATGCAAGGGCCCAAATGTTCACATTAAAAAGATATATAAAAAGTTAATGTTTTATAGTGAGAGACCCGACATTTAGAACATCTTATAATTATATGACTGTTAGTAATAACTTAGAGGGGGGGTGACTCAGTGGCCTCAAACTTTATCCTTCAAACTTAACCACCAATCAATAAATCTCATATTATTATGTCCCTACAAGATGCATGCCATGATATACTAATAATGATTAACTGTCTGTCAGTTTTCTTTGTCAATCCTTATTCTTCTTGATTACCGATAAGCAGTATAACTATTTACCGAAACTCAATAAATAAGTAGAGTATACCGATCAATCCAGAGTTAGCTATGTAAGATGCAATACAGTGAAGAAATGAATCATACACACATAACACATGAATTTTTAATGTGGAAACCCTGTTAAGGGAAAAACCACTGGGACCGATACCCCAAATTTTCACTCTTCTGAAGTGAGCCCTGTTAGGAGCCAACCCTGTTAAAGGTTACAAAAACACTGTTAAGTGCGACCTTGTTAGAGGATTTTATACATAGATATTGTCACTTAGTACCGGGCATCTATTGCTACCATCCTTGAGTCAGCCTCCTTCTTAGACTGTCAATAGGTATCGGGCAAGTCCAATGCTACTTTCATGAATCAACCTTTTTGGAATTCCTTGAGATGTACCTCAATATATAGAAGACTGTTAAGTCCTGCTCGGTTAAGAGACTTGATGCTTCAATGGTTAAACTAAAACACTATGACTTGTTCATATTGCAATTTTGAATTGCAGATTTTCAGATCTATTTAAGTACATTACCTCTCTGACCAATGTATCAATTCAATCCTTGTGCTCCACACTTTCTGCTCTATGATGCTGTGCTCACTGTTCGTCGGTGTCTGCATAATTCCTTAGCTCTCCTTCAGCTTGTTTGATCAGTACTTCATGAAGTTGTTCTTCATCAGTTTCTCTTCAGCATCCTCTTTCTATTCACTCCCCTTAATCCCATCTCTTCAAATGAATTAAGCTTGTCTCTTATATAGACATAATATTCATCTTCTTGATTCTCGATTCTTGATTCTTGGCATGAGAAATAATCCAGCCAATCAGATTTAAAGCATAACTCTTGATTTTTCTCGTAGATATCTTCTTGCCAAATGTAAAAATCAGATTTAAATCAATCACTTATCTCTGGTCAAATAAAACAAAGTAGACAACCAGTTAAGTCTATCTTTAGCTCTGCCAGCTAGATATTTTGTCATTTTTTGAACTCTCTGTTCTGTCGGTCATCCCTGCAGTTAGTTGTCGGTGACAACTGACAGTTCCGTCAGCGAGACTCCAGTTAGCTTCGTGATCTTCGTCTGTCGGGCATCATTGAAAATTTAATCATCAGGAAACCTTCTGACTTTGCTCGTCGGGCACTCTGTGGTTTTGCTTCATCGGGAAACACTGTTCTTCTGATCGGCGGGTATCACTGTGAATTTTCATCTTTGCTCTGTCCATCGGTGTGCACTTCGTTGGTGTTGTTTGTCACTTAGTGAATACATGACTTTTATGTATTGCTGAAAGCATAGCCTTGGTTCCTTTAGTTCTCTGAACTCTTTGGCATTATGTACATGACCGTACAGATGATATCAAGTTGACATCAATGACAATACAATACATTAACTGATTTAATGCCTTGCATTATCTTCAACTTAACATTATCAAACATTCAATCACTTACATGTCATCAATGACTACATGTTTCGTAATTGGGGCCTTATTTTTTTTTATGGATATATCATTGTCGGCTATTGGGGGTCTAGGTGTCAGGTTGTGGGTGACACTTCGAAAATGTCATTTTTTGACCACTTGGTGTTCGATGATCTCTATAGAGAGATATGTGAATACCCAAAAACTGAAACCCTAGCTTTAAGCTCTTAACTCACCTACAGAGCTACACCAAAAAATCATCGAAATCTTACTTAGGGTTTAGGACTTCTAGGTAGGCGAAGTTAGCATGGGCGACTACTGGATACTTTCCCCTTAAGGGTTCACATTTTGTGTAGAAACCACTATGCTTTATTGTTAGTTTTTTCCCATATTATCAATATTACCCATATTACTGTTACATTTTTTATTGTACTATTTTTAATTTCTATTTACTTTTGAATATTCGCTAAAAAAATTTTCGGTGACGTGTTTTTCTGGGTCTAACGATGTTATTTACTTATTACCATCAGCATGTTAAGTTTTAACTTTTTATATTTATATTTAAATTATATGTTTAATTTTTTATCTTCCCCCATTTCAATATAAGTATAACTAACATTGCATCTATAATTATTTTTAATATGGGATGATTAACCATTTATATTGTTTGAAAATATTTATAAATTATTAAATAAACTTTTAATTATTATATTATTTATTTATAATTTTTTTTCTATTTAATATTTTTTTATTAAATTCTAAAAAATGAAATTGTAAACTATTTAATTTAATAATTTATTAAACTAATAAACTTCTTATGTACTAAGATAATTTTTTATTTTCTTTATTTGAAATTAATTTTTGTATTAACATTTCAATATTATATATTTTGACTTTGAAGTGTGAATTCTATCTTAGTTTTTAATTTTGATTTAAATTTGCGCACTATTTTACAAGATTATTAATATGTTTTTATAATTGTACAAATATATAGTTTGCCAACTAATAGACCAAATTTTTTGCCCAATTCACGCTCAATATCTCCTCGGTGTACCCTTTGAGGTACCCATTGCACTCTAAGGTGCGAGATTATATATAATTATAGTATGAGATTTATTTAAAGCATTTAAGTGAATATCGTCATGTTGATGCCAAGCGACATATTATCTTGTGGCTAATCGACGAGAGAATAAAGATGCGAGGGGACCTCCCTACCCCCATCCAGTCTTTTCCACCTCCTTGAGGGTGTTATGTAATCCTTGGCATAGGATCCAAATTGATCCTCAATGATCCTCATTAGCTGTCCAAAGGGGCCCAGGGCTAGAGGTTTTTCATCAAACCAAGTGTCCTCCCAGAACCTGATTTTGTTCACATTACCAACCTGCCATCTACTCCCCTCTCTTAGCAGTCCCTTGCATTTTACAATATTATTCAATATTTTGGATCTTGCGGGGAGGTCGTGGTCATAAAACAGTTAAGAGAAGGAGGAATTGCTAAAGTATTTAGCCTTCATGATTTTACACCAATCCACCGAATGTTTAGAGAGAATCCATCCAAGCTTGGTTAAAAGTGCTTTATTAAGGTCATTAATCCTTATGACACCCAGTCCCCCCAAGGCCTTGGGCTGGCAGACTGTCTCCCAGTTGACTAGACTAAGTCTACCCTTTTCGTCCAGACCAGTCTAGAGGAAGTTCCTTTGGATTCTCTCTAGTTTCTCAGCCATCCCTCTTAAAATCTTGAAAATGGATAGGAAGTACACATGACCCCTTGGAGGGATGCTCCTAATAATTGAAGCTTGTCCGCGCTGCTAAGGACTTTACCCTTCCATCGTGCCAGTTTCTTTTGCATTGTTTCAAGAATTGTGTTCCAAAATTGCGTGCTCGCCTCCCTAACTGTAAGAGGGAGACCAAGGTAGGTGTTAGGAAGCTCAACAGTTTGACAACCAACAATGTGGACAATCTTCATCTGAAGATTTTGCTCAGTATTAAAGAAGTAGATCTTGCTTTTATCAAAATTTATGTGTTGTCCTGAGGTGCTTCCATAATCATTCATTAGTTTCCTCCATTCTCTTGCTTCAATGACAAAAGAGGCACCGAACAAGAACGTTTCATCCACAAACTGTTGTAGGACCTCAGAGGACAAGGAGGACGCAAGTTTAATACCTTGAAGTTTCCCCTCCGTGTCAGGGAGGTGAAATTCCTTCCTAGGACTTCAACAACCATGATGAAAAGGTATGGCGAGAGAGGGTCCCCTTGTCTTAACCCTTTCTCAGCATTAAAGTACACCCATGGAGAACCATTCACCAGAACAAAGTAATGGACACTTTCCACTGCCTCCCTAATAATTCTTATAAACCTCCCCTGAAACCCCAACTTCGACAGTACCGCATACAAAAAACTCCAATTAATTCTTTCATAGGCTTTAGAAATGTTCAGCTTTAGAACCATACCAGAATTTTTACACCTATCCATCGAGTGGATAACCTCATAAGTGGTAATTGCAGCATCCAAAATCTGCCTGCCCGACACAAATCCTTTTTGGGAGGGGCTTAATCCTATTGACAATGACCTTCGAGAAGATCTTATAGACAATATTACATAGGCTTATAGGACGGAAGTCCAATATAAGTTTGGGGTCTGGGATTTTAGGGACAAGCACAATAAAAGTATTATTTAACTTTTGAGGAGCTTGTCCGTCCTGATGAAATCCTTTATGATTCTCAGCAGATCATATTATAATTGTTTTTAATATAGGATGATTAACCATTTATATTGTTTGAATACCTTTATAAAATATTAAATAAACTTTTAATTATTGTATTATTAAATTCTAAAAAATAAAATTAAAAACTATTTAATTTAATTATTTATTAAACTAATAAATTTCTTATATACTAAGATAATTATTAATTTTAGTAGTGTCCTTCTTATATACTAAGATAATTATTAATTTAAGAGGTGGAGGACACCAATAAGGTAGACATTCTTAGGATAAAAAAGAAGAGAAGAGAGGATGTTGGAAAGTTATCAAAGACAACAGTATTTTGAAATATTTAAACAAGAAAAGTGTGAATCTAGGAGTCTTTGTCTAATGAATAATCAACATAGAATAAGCATAATAGTACAATTTCAAATAATATAAGAACAATATTAAATCTGAACTATGGATATAATTTGTTATGTAACTTTCCAACTTTACCTTCAAATAATGATCAAGGTGCCTTTGTATTTAAATTTCGGGGGATGTATTCAAATGTTTATATTTGTTTATCTAAATCAGGTTAAAACAGTTAGTTGGGTGGTGTTAAAAGATTAAAGATAAAGTGAAATAAACTAGCATATATAAATTGTAACTAATCTTTGTGTATTAGAAACAGGACCTCGGTCAGGGGAAAAACAAAATAATTATTAATTTTTGTATCATATATTTGTAATTTTCTACCCAATTAACATTCAGTATCTCTTCGGAATCACCACTTGAAGGTACCCGTTGCAACCTAAAGTGGCTTATCGAAGAGATAATAAAGATCGCTGAACAGACGCTAGAAGGAGGGCTTGAACCTCCGACCTTGTGGTTAACAGCCACACGCTCTAACCAACTGAGCTATTCCAGCTTGACATAATTTATCACGTGACACAGAAATAAAATTTCGAAGAGATTTTTATATTGGTTTCCAACACGTGACAATGAAACACAGACACGAATGAAAACAAGTGCTTTTATTCTTCAGTTTTCTATTAAGCCAAAATGCGTGTTTTCTGTGTTAAGCCAAAATGGGGTATCGCTGGTTATCGTTTAAAAAAATAATATATAAGAAGAGCCATATTCCTAGTAATAAATCTACAAAGTCAGTTTTGTATTAAGATGTATTTTTCCTTAGTTGAGTCATAATCTAAAAAGGTCCCACCGAGATTTGAACTCGGGTTACTGGATTCAGAGTCCAATGTCCTCACCACTAGACCATGGGACCGATGCGCTTAAATTTTCTTTTATTTTCAATTGATTCCTTATAACCAGTTTCGAAAACGCTCAACAAAATGGTTCTCAAGGTAGCCAACACTCTTTTAAACAAGAGGTGCTTGCAGTTGGAGTCCCTGCCACTTGCAAATAGTTTGTTTATGTCTTGGAATGAGTATAATGTTTTTGCAATGTTTGCCTTGCAATTAACAAAGCATAATTAAGGAACAGTTGGCTTTAAATTCACTTATTTACATTTTCTGGAGGAAGGCAGGGATTTTATCAACATGAATTGGTGATAACCCTTAAGCTCTGAAAGTCAGATTGGCAACCATTGTGGCCACCACACTCTATTACATTTAAATTCAAAGATGAATATATGGTTTATTCAATGGCCCCTCCACATGAAGATATTGCAACCATACAGCAATATCTTCAAATTCAATGAAGTCAACAAACTGCACAAGTAAATGAGCATTCGTTTGTTAGAGCAAACAAAAAGAAGCATAATTTACAGCATTTGTGAGTTCATTTAAGTGCAAAATTCAACAATAGATTCTCTTGCACATAAGTTTAGACTCCAACTTTATTGTGTGTAATGTCACTTTCTCTACTTAGTTTTCCATGAACTCACAAAGTTGCATAAATTGGGGGAAAATCAATTATCAAACCTAAAAAAGGGCAAACTATTTCCATGGATCTGTCCTCCTTGTGTAGGTCCCAGCTATGTGAGGCATGATAATGTATCCCACTAACAGAGCTAAGAAGCATTGTGTGAAAAGCCCTACAAGAAAGAACAATATGGTTTGTTAATAGATTCTTTAGGTTGCTATGGTTTAAGATTAAAGAATAACTTACCTATCAAAAATGTGACTGTGAGATTATTTAGGTTGTGCTTTGGTTTAAGATATTTCATAGCCTTTCTCTGATTGTTATCTGTAAATTGTTGAACAAATAGCTCTTCAATCTCATGAAAGTTTAATAAACTGCAGGTCATCACGAACTCAAGAGCACCATTAGATCTCAAGTGGTAAGTGGCATCTATGACTGGTAGCACAACATTATAAATGTAAATTATGAAAACAAGTATGCTAATTGAAGATATAAAATTATGTGATCAATTTTCTTAATACACATTTTGGATCACATTTCATGATCTATTATCAGAACAAGCAAACAAGAGAAGGAAAATGATAGTTTCATTAATGTTTAGATCGTGTCCCATGATCTATCATCATAATAAGCAAATAAGAGAAGGGAAATGATAGATCATAGAATGTAATCTAAAACAGTGATTTAAAAATGTTGACAAAAATTTAATCCAAAAGTGTTAAGAAAATAATTATACTAGTAAAGTCATGTAAACTTTCTTAACTGTCACTTTGCCAGAGCTGTTGAAGTAGAACCTCTCAACCACATTCAAGTATATTGGCAAAACTTGTTGGCCTGTCACCTGCAATAACATCAATGAAAAGGAAATAAATAGTCAGTGACATTCTGGATGTTGGTGGTTAAAGTTAGTTTGTTAACAATATCAATCAATTATCATTTCAATATAGAAGTACATTCATTTAAATTAAATATATTAAAACTCAAACCAACATGTTCCAAACACCCCAAGCATACAACACAGAACAAGGTCTTTATCATGTGTAGAATAAAACAGAAACAAAATGTGTTGCCAATAACACACTATCAGCAATGCCTATCAACTATGCAAGTGTTTCCGAACAAATTTTCTTTTACTTGAATAAAATAAAATAATTAGATGAATCTAACAGCCAGGTTAGAAGGAGAGATTCCTCTGAAATTCAGAAGATACTGCCCTAACAGGAAATGACAACATTTTTATTTGTTTTACTTAAACATTCTATAAAGTTGAAATTCAAACAACATTGGAAATATGACATTGAACATTCAAAATTGACCAATGATAATAGCATTAAACGTGTCAATTAAACAATGAAATGAAAATACAAAATTGTAAGGATGAATATCTACTTGTTATTTTGTCAAATGCTCATGTAAATACAGATTTAAATACCCCCTTTTTTGTTCTTTAATTTTATAATTATGTCTTTTTCTTAATTTTCAAACAATTGTTGACATGGGTGACTTCGTTGTGTATCTGGGACGTTGTCAACATGTTGGGGTTGTCCTGCAATGTCTAGAGGTTTCAAGACATCCTCAAATGTCATTGGAACACTGAAAAAATTCAAAAGCATTTTGGAGACACAAGATTAAAATACAGGGAAAAAAATGGGACAGGGGACACCTCCAACCTGCATCCTTGAAATATTTGAGATGACCCTAAAGGGAAGATGATGTATCTACATGGAACTACATACACAATGACACATGTTTGTGTTATCTGAGTTACATACAAAAATCTTGAGAAGCCAACAAGGGCCAAAGTGTCCCCAACTACCACACCAAGAGAGGACTTAAATAAATTATCTTATGACCTAAATCATTTGGTATATGTCAAGAATTTGTATCTCTATTCTAAGTGTAAAAATGCTTGCCAGGAAAGTCTAGTAATGCTTATTGTTGCCCCAACACACCCATAACATTGCAAAATAACTTCCACCAAGAAATTGTACGGAGCGTGTAGAGAGTGGGGAAATATATTGTACTTTTAGAATGGAGTTAACAAATAGAAAGCCAGATTTATTGCTAGATGATACAGACAAAAATTCAAATGTTGGTGATTCCTGAAAAATTACAAAATATGCTAAATTTGAAAAACAAAAGCAAAGAAACGTGAAACTGTAAGTCTTGAGGAAACCTAGCCCACGATATAGCTCTACAAAAGCTTTACGAGTCATTTTTTTCTGCGTGGAGGATGTTCTTCTTGCTGTGTGTGTTATTTTCTTTTGTCGATACTTCTATTGGAGCAGAAGAAACACCAGATTTATTGGGTTAGGTGAGGAGATCCTCTCACAAGAGATGTCTTAGGGCATAAATGGTCCTTGATGGTGTAGTGGTTGGAATCTCCATTCTTTTATATTGTGGCCTTGTAGATTAAAACTCCTCCACTTTCCATTCTTGTCAGACTTCACTTTACGCAACTTTCCATGACTTCTGAGTAGCTCATAAGCGATGGAACTAGAAAACCCTAAAATATGTGTTGTAAATTGACAATAATGTTGGTCCAATGTTGGGATAATGGAAAGGGTGTGTACTGAGAGGGGAGGGGTGAATCAGTACCCTTAAAAACATTTTCATTCAAATCTTGTAAACTCTATTCTTCATTAACCGATTGAGTGAATTGCATACATAGTATCAATGCTAAAATGTAAATGCATGTAAAGTAAGCAATACACATACATCAAATAAAATGGTCATGACACTAGTATTTTGGTATCGCAAAAAACCCCTGTTAGAAGGTAAAAACCGCTGTGGGGATGAGACCCACAAAACTTCACTACCGCAGAAATAAAGTTAGCCTGTTAAAGATTTACAAAATGATCACTTCTAGTGATCTTACCCTGTTAGGAGTAACAATAAGATCGATTAGATCTACCTCGTGTGAGGATTTTGCAACATAATCTATGTGTGCACTCAGTTAAGAGATTTATATTAAGACTGTTAAGTCTACTCTGTTAAGAGATTTAGGAGTCTATTACAATTGTTAGAGAGTAACATAAATTTGATCTGAAACATATACAATCTCAATATTGTTGCTACAGATCCATTAAGCTCGTAAAAATATATCACCTCAATGTGAATGATAATACCTCCTGCTTTGTTTTTCTCGATAGTCTTACCTTAGTTCTGCAAACTGATTTCTGCAATGTAGTCTCTTTCTGAAAATCCCTTGTCTTATCTCTAATGTTTGTAGTATGGCGACTACTTGATCATTTCTTGATCAACATACATCACAAAATTTGACATCTATACATTTATATATCAAATGATATGACCTAATTAGGGCTTAATAATTACATCATTATCCTAAGATCAATAGTGTACAAAATTTACCTTGATCATCTACACATAGGAGACATAAACAATTAATGTTGTATATCCATAGTTAATGTCCTCCTCGATCATGTAAACCATTATCTAGGTTGGCTAAAAATTTGTTACATAGATTAATGTGTCATAAAAAATTTTTAGGTGGTCTCTGTTCCAGCCGGTTATTGTTGTCTCTCAGTGCTCGGTACCATTGTCTGTGTATCTCAGTTATACTTGTGCTCTGTTTAATTGGTAATCACTGTGCTCGGTTAACTCTGGGCATGATCAGTGCTCTCGGTTGACTTTGCACTTCAGTGATTAAACTGACTACTCGGTTTGACTTTGTTACCGACTCTTCATAATGTCTGCTTGATAACTAATGCCAACTTCAATGTGTAATTGGAGTAACATTCTCCCCCTTTGGCATTAGTATCAAAAACTTAGTACTGTACATAATAATATACATAGTGACTCCCCCTTTGTACATGCTCCCCCTTTGTATATACTCGGTATATGTATATGAACTCATATAGATGATTATAGTATCCCCCTTTACTATACATACACATATATTTCCCCCTTTTTTGAAATTAATGACAAAAGGAGTATAACTTACAGTTTGTCAAAAAATATTGGGATGGGAATTCTTGAGAGTTTCCAATAATTTCTCCCATTCCTCCTGTTAGCACTGTATCAAATTTTTTTTGAATCCCTTGGTCTTATCATTTTCCCGGGCTTTCTTGTTTTCAAAGTCTTGTGTTTTACCGCTCAAAATGAGTCAATCACTTTTTGAAGTCATATTTCA
>MU224645.1:3321496-3331758 GCA_018584345.1 Thuja plicata
TTAAGTGTGCTAAGGTAGATATATAAGGTATATCTATGTTTGTGTCAGATCTTGTAATTGCTTTCAGTTGTTGTCCTTAGTCATGATGTTTTAAAACCAGTTATATATGACTCCATGCCCTAGGATTAAACACTGGTCTATTTTTGTTCAGTGAGATGACTATCATCTTTTAAATCAAAATCTTTACTTTCAGTTTCGGTCTTTTTCAGTAAAAGTTACAGTGAACATTTCCTGTAATTCCACCAAAAGAAAGGTTGAATAATTTAGTGATTTCATTATTCAAAGTTGTTTAGGGGTATTCCCGCCCGAGTTTGTGGAACTCAAAGTGCAGAAGGTTTCAAAACCTTGTTTCTGTTATTCTACTCTATGCTGAGTCAGTGTTAGGGATTAATAGAGTGAACCCTCAGAGGGTATTTTCATATCAGCAAGAAAAGGGAACAACACCTCCTTCAAATGCTTGAGGGTCAGTAGCTCTAGATTTATTCGAGCATGTATATCATATATGCTTTATGTGACTGATAATTTTGGGGTGGCAATGAGATTCTTTTCTGTTGTCACATGTCTTTGTATCATGACTAAATGTGGTAGTAATGTCACCTAGAGCTCGGTTACTTTCTCTATGAGTTGTTCCTCTTATTTTTGTAGGTCTAGTCTTAACCGCTTGTTCTGAAGTATCTTAGTGTAATGCATCTACAATGCATGTTGCTCGGTTGATAGACTTTGTGCACTATTCTTTAGATCTTGATCTATTTGCTTTATCTTTTCACTGATCTCGATAGTGAAGTGATCTAATGTGCATAACTATTGTAGAATAGTAATGGCTTCTGATATGATAGTTTCTGAACCATTTACTAATTCTGATAGAGTTACCTTAAGTAGTGTTACTGCTTGGCTGATCTTCTCTGCAACTTTATATTGGATCTTCTTCTCTTCTCTTTCTTCTAGTTTTTTCTCAACATCAATATCATGATTGTCAATTGCCTCAATGAGAAGTTCAAGTTGTTCCAGTATGGGGGTTCATTCATCAATGTTGATATCCAATACAACTTGCATCAAGATCTCTTTTTCTTTCTCTAGCACTTGAGCACTCTTTGCTTCTAGTATGAGCTTGTCTTGTGTTTCCTTTCTGGTGCAAAGTTCACCATATTTCTTCAGTGTTTCCGGATCAAGTATCTTTGGATCCTAGTTAGGATTCTCTATAATCTCATCCAGTGTAACTACATCCTTGTTTCCTTTCTTCTTCTTCTTTCCTGGACCACTTGATGACGATGAAAGGGCTAAAGCTAACTAAGCCTTTTTCTCGGTTTTTGACTTTGATTGCTCAGTACTTGGTGTGATACCTTGGTGAGGTGCCTCGGTAACTAACCTTGTGTCTATAGTAGATGTATCTACTGTCTTGTCAGGAGTTTCTCTATTACCTTCACCTTTTTCATCTGTAGCATTAGTGGTATCCTTAGGTGTATCACCTTATGTAGTCCCACCACTAGGCTCGGTCTCTTTACCGTGATCTTCACCCTTATCTTCAGCTGTATCTGTTGCTTGCTTAGGTGAAATCTGTTGTGCTGCGGTATCAATCTCAATTTCTTTGGCTAGAATAGGTAACTAGCCAGGTATATTTTCTTGGGAGACCCATAATGTATCTTGCTCATCAATAGTCTCGGTTGCTCCAATTGACTCATCTTCCTTGGCTTTATCATCCGCATCTCCTCTGGTTACATCAGTTATAGTAATATACGGGTGACCTAAATTAGTCAATAGCTCAGGAATACCATCTAATACATTATCAACTACCACATCATCAACTTTTATAGGTTCTATGCTCGGTTCAGTAGATGCAACAACATTTACTTGCTCGGTATCCTATATGTCCTTGATTGGGTTCAATAGCTCATTCCAAATTTTGGTGCTATCAATATCCACTTCCTTCATATTACCTTGTAGGATATTTAGTGTCCTTTGTTTCTTTAGAAATTGCTTGGAATATTGGCTCATTATATCATAAATTTCCTCAATTGTGCAATCCACTTTTATAAGTGTGAGAGCTACTTCTCTCATCTATTTCTCAGTTTGGAGTGTATATGTCCATCTTGATGATATTCTATCATATAGTTCTGATGGAATAGAAGTAGAAAACTCAACTTGAACTTGTTTAAAGTTAATTATCATACCCATTGCTTCCTCTAATTTGTCCTTGTGCTCGGTGGTCAGATCAGAATATGCTTGTATATTCGGATGAGCTAACTATCTAGTAGTCTTGATTGTCTCTGCAATCTCATCAATTATCTATGATGGCTTATTCTATACAACCTCAAATTGTTCTAGATTATCATCAGAATCATCCTTGTCATCTTTTTTTCGTACATATTTCCTCTTTTGTCTCGGTGTAGTAGTAGTACCCTTCTGCTTTCTTGTCTGGTATGTAAATTTTGGTGAGGGTTTGGTTATTTTTGCTACACCTTGTTGGGATTATTGGAATGATGTACTAAGAGGGGAGGGGTGAATTAGTACCTCTAAATTTTTTTATGTGATTGGCCCATTAACCTTTGTGTCATCAGATTTGTATATTCACCTATCTATCTGTTCATCTTTCTTTATGTATGTGAAATCATAATATAATACTACTACCGATGAACAGATAGATAGGTGAATATACAAATTTGATGACACAAAGGTTAATGGGCCAATCACATAAAAAAAAAATTTAGTACATCATAGATAGAGGACATTACTAACGGTACAGTTTTGTGAACACTACCGACAGAACACTACTCTGTTAAGAGATTTATCAAAGAACTGTTAAGTCCACCTTCTACAAAAGGATTTTTGATGTGATGCACTTGTTAGAATGCAATCTACAATATAAATTTTGATCTGATAGTATATGCAATCTCTAATTGTTTATAACAGATCCTGTATAGATTGCAATGTATATGTAATCACCTTGAGTGATTTAAATAATACCTTGTCTCTGCTCGTCGGTAGCCTTGTGTGTGTTCTTGATAACTGATATGATATGTTTCTGAACTTTGCATGAATTCACTTCTTCTGCTTAGATGCTCTCCATGGCTATATTCATTTATCAACTCATTGCCTATTACAAATGATTGAACATCTATATATACTAGTTTCTAGGTCTATTCTTGATTCACGCTTTTTAGATTAACTCTAGATCTAAGATTTGCAACTTGACCTTGATCTTTAGTTAGTTATGTTTTAGATCCATTAGGATACTTTAAAACATTTACAATATGCTTGCTTGACCCTCAAGTTATGTTTTAAAATAAATTAAAATCCTATAAATAGAGTTACAATATTTTATCTAATGTGGAAAGTTTTTTGCGGGTTCTGTAACTGACTGTCGGATCTGATGGTCAGGCTGCTCTGTCAGTCTATCATTTTTCTTTCTTTCTTTTCTCTGTCGGTCTTCTGCTCCGTCGGTGTCCCTATTTTGAACTGTTCATCGGGTTCCTTGTCTTTTCTGTTCTGTCGGTAGTGTTCACAAAACTATAGCGTCAGTAATGTCCTTTATGCTTTTTCATCGGTTGAACTCATGTTTGTGTTTGTCGGGCAATTCTATACTTAGAATTTTCATGATAGACATTGTCATCTCATCGGGTATGCTTGCTTTCCGTCAATTATGCCTATACCGATGGCCTTTATCATGTTTTTCTCTTTAATTATACTAATGGAAAAACTTAATGTCATCAATCTCCCCCTTTGACATTAGCATCAAAAACTGATATGTGCAACATACTTGATGTATTAGTATGTACACCTATGTATACTTCTTCCTTAGTCATTTTTCTCTTAGTCATGAAATGACTCCCCCTATGCATATTCTGGTAAGTGTAAGTTTATGTACATATAATTGACTTCTCCTTTTTGTTTCCTTTTTCTGGTATATTGTACATATCTATCCTTGTTGTACATACATTATACATATCCTTATCTCATTTCTTCTAAAGTAGTATATTGTACATATGTACTATACATTCCTCCTGTTTTGATAATGAGGGAAAAGGTACTTATAACTTGTCAAAATTGTGAGAGTGTGAGGCTTTGATTTCCTCCATCATCTTCTCCCATTTCTCCTTCAAATTTTCAAGATCCATGTGCTCAAGTGATATTCTCACATGCATATCATAGATGTTGTTTGCTACAGACATCTCTGGGGTTGTTATCAGATTTCTTGCATCTGTTATGTGTTGTTGCAAAGTGGCGAGGTTTGGAAAAATGTGAGCCTGCAACTTGGTAACCTCATTTCTAAATTGTTTCTCTGCATCCCATATCTCTTGTCTTAATCTGTTTACCTTAGTGATCTTGTCATGATGCAGTTTTATAGTGTTTGCATCAGAGGTTAAACTTTGTGCGCTCGCTGTCAGATCTGAATCTAGCTGGGATAACTTTTCACTATTCTCCTTAGTGAAATTCTCAAGTGTGCACAATTTTTGAACTAAGGTAATAGCTTCTGAAATCATAGGTTCTAATTGAATTGCTAATTCAGAGAGCTTTACCTTGTTCTCTGCCACTTCTTGGCTGATCTTTTCAACTAGTTTATATTGATACTTCTTTTCCGCCCGTTCTTCCATTGCCTACTCTACATCTACACTTTGAGTAGTGATGGCGTCGGTAAGAACTACAATTTTCTCCATGATTGATATGCCATCTTCAAATTTTGTATCGGGAACAAGTTGATGTAGTATATCCCTAGCTTTATCAAGTGCTTGGGCTTCCCTATGTTCCTTTTTCATTTTCTCTTGTATAGCTTTTTTTTGGCATATCACTCCAAACTTTTGAAGTGCTTCAGTATCCAAAGTAGATACATCCCACTTGGGTATTTCAATTACCTCATCATGTGTTACTGCCAAGATGTCTTTCTTTATTACTTTCTTCTTCTATTGAGAGATAGATTGGTGTACTACCATTTGTAGACCTTGAGATTGGATTGATTTTGTAGGTGAGGGTCGAGAAGATGAAGCATCTTGTTGCTTTTGTTCAGATTCCACCAGTTGGTTTTGTGAAGATGTCTCTTCATTGGCCTTGGGTTTATCAACAAATTTATATTCCTTTTCTTTCATGCTCTCATCTTGCTTAACTTCATCACTCTTTTCTTTCTCTTCATCCTTTCTCAATGTTTCATCTGTTTTAGTATCTTCTCCTTTGTCTTTTTTAGTAGACACCTTTTTTTGAGTGTCGGTTGCATCCTTCATCTCTATATCTGTATCTTTTTGAGTGTCTGATGCATCTTTATTTTTATCATTACCCGTGTCTTTGGGTATATCATCATCTTTCTTAGATGATTTCTCCTGACTTGACTCAATATCAATAGCTTGTATCAAAATTTTCATGTTGGTCAGTGTATTGACCTCTGCATTGTGAGTAAGTGTATCCCGTCCATCGGTATTACCTTGTGAAACATTGATATCTTCATCTTTTTGAACCTCTTCTGCAGGGTCTTTTCCTGTAGTGTCATTGATGATGTTTTCCAACCATGTTTCATCATTGATATCTTCAGTTATGTTACATTTATTATCAATTCTTCTTTGGTAACCTCTTCTTCATTACTCAAGTCAATATGAGTTGGACTTGGTGGAATTTGGCTTTCTTCACTCTGAGTTTTGTCAAGAGTAGTGTCGGGCCATACCTCATCTACAACTTCAGTATGTTTGTTGCCTGCTATCTCACTCTCTTCTTTGTCCAATTCCACTGATGAATCATCCTGTACATCTTTAATGATGATGTGTTCTTTCTCCGGGCTAGCTTCCTTAGTGGGCTTGTTGAGTATCTTGCACCACTTCTTAGTGCTTTCTTGATTCATCTCATTTAGCTTCCCTTTGAGAAATTGGTATGCTCTCATTTTGGGTGAGAAATCCTTTTGATACTTATCCAGCATTTCATGTATCTCTTCCTTCTTTGAATCAGAAGGCATAAGTGTAACAAGTACTTTTTCTTGTATCTCTTTTTTTGTATGAAGTGCAAATGTCCATCTTGCAGACAATCTCGTTGATAGTTCCTTGGGAACATCATATTCTGAGAATTGTAGTGGAACATAATGGTGTTTACACATTTTAGCTATTATAGCTTCTTCAATTTGGTTTTGATATTCTGGATCAAATTTCATCCATTTCCTAATGTTAGGATCATAAATAGATGGTGATTCTGAGATGTTCTTACATATTTCATCAATTGTTTTTGGAATCAAGGGTTCTTTCCCTTTTTGCACATCTATGTCAGCTTCATCCATAGTTGAGTCTTCTAGATCTTCTCTAGTTCTTGTCAACTTCCTCCTTTTGGTCTATTTTTCTTTTGGTGAGACTGGTTTCCTCTTATAGATTCTAACTTTTCCTTTCTTTAGTGGTGAAGGAGTTGTTTCCTTTGCAGTTTTGCTTCTTGTCCTTGAAGTGACTGTTGTTCTTGATCTCTTAGGTGGAGGAGGAGGTGGTGAATCTGACTGTATAGCCTCTGAGTCATTATTTTCTATATCTTCACCAATAGGTGACTGGCCCTCAGTTTCTTCCTCCTTTCCTTCTGTTTCCTCTTCACCTTCTTCAGTAATTGCAAATTTCTTGGTTAAGTCTTTTATTATCTTATTCTTCTTGTTTACAATTTTCTTGACAACAAGATCTGTCTTAATCTTTGGTTTGGCTTCTTCATAAGTGCCAAATCTTGCTTGCTTGTTGTCCACTGGTTCAGTCAATAGTGCCTTGATGCACTTAGTAGCTTGTCTTGTTTTGATCTCATATTCTAATGGTGATAGCCAGGATTTCCTAGGTACTACTAGTTTGATATAGGTAAAATCAGTATCTACCATAAAACATATGTCCTCTTTGTGTTCTTCTATCAAACTCTCAGGTATCCTTGGTCTAGCTTGCATCTTTTCCTTAATACTTTTGAAATACTCATTCATTAGGTTATCAAAATCTGTTCCTAATGACTCTATATGCTCACATATCTGTATGGTTACAGGTTTGCTTGTGTTCCATACTACTTTGCCTATGGGAGGAAAGTATTCTTCAAATTAAAATAATATGCACATAATGAGGAAACCAAACTTACAAGTGTTTGTCCTTGAAGATCTTATGGTGTTCATGTTCTCCTCAAGTTGATTCAACAAAATCTCTGCAAGATCCATCTTCTTTCCCAGTTTTATGATCTTGTAGGCTGTGCTCATAGCAGTGCTTGCTATGTTGTTCATTTTGCTGGCCTGAAATATTTTGTATCCTACCACACATGCACCAAACTTGAGTTCCTCGTCGGTGATAGTGCTGACCTTGAGACCTCTTGAGACCTCTCTTGTCTGATTTTGCACCAGTTAGCTTTTCCACTTCCTTCAAGGATGGGTTCTTGTGAGCTTGTGGCTTGTCAGTTGTGGGATATCCAGTAACCACATGAATAACATCTTTTGTTATTCATTTTGTCTCATTAAGCCATAATGTCTAGTTATGCATTCTACTGAGAACTATTCGTATCCATTCAGTTTTAAAAACCCTAGGAAAATGTAATGTATTCATCAGACCTTTCACTTCCAGATGCTTGTGCTCTTCTTTCAGGTTTCCAGCTTCATCACATAGTGATTATAGGCATTTTCTAGGTCTAGATCTCCTAATTCTGAGACCTTGCAATGTATATAGGACGTATTCTTCAGAATCATCAGGTTGTGATGCAATTTCTGGGTGCAACTTGTATTTAGGTTCAACACAAGTGTTGTTGCTGATAAGATTAATCATTTTCTTCTTATCCTCTTTCAATTTTTCAATTCTTGAAGTAGATGCCATCATTTTTAGAAATTTTAGGGCTTTCCGTAACTTAAACAGTGCGGTCAGTGATTGTAGGTACTTACTGAATCTCTGTGATCGCTCGTGAATCTGTTGAGTAGTGTTTTAATCTTGCCGAGGTCGCACTTCAATCTGGTCTTCAATCACTCTTCTTTCTTGCTCAAAAATTGTGGGTGCAAAATGAGTTCTTCCGTCGCACTTTTATAACTTTTGTGCCCTAAGTTGCCATTAATGCCCAACAACTTGTCAATATACAAAGACTGAGTTCATCAGTTGAGGCATAAATAACATCATCAGTGTAGATGCAAAGTTTTGGGGTTGCTAGCATCTTTGGTGACTTCACCGATGATTGTTGGTAAAAATAGCGACGACAACTTCTGTCGGCTCAAAGATCACCAATGTCTTTTGGTTACACTAAGCGACTTGGCTTTTGTGTAATGCCCGATACATTTTGGTAAGTAGTGTTAACTTTTGTGTGTGTGTTCACCGATGCTTATTTGTACCTATTAACCGATGGTTTTTTTTTTCAATAATATTACAAGTAACAATATAGTGCATCTTCAATAATGCTAATTTGTCTATATGATCAATATGTAATGGAACTGATGCATAATATAACTTGTCATAATGCAGTTCCATACTTACTTGTGCAATTTAGGCGGAGATAGTGATGACACTAGATCCATTGGATGGGGTGTCATAATTTTCATTGCTTGTTCCAACACCTTCAGTGTTTGTGGCTTTTACCCACATCTTGTTTCTCATCTTCTTGATGTCGTCAATGGTGTTTCCATTGGGATAAGTGTTTGTTTCTATCAGTCAGTCTTTGCAAAATTTTATCACATGTCCAACCTTATGATAATGTAAACATGCCATACCTTGATTGAACCATCCTCTTGGTCTTCTAGTATATTTTCTCATATAGTTGGTAGATATATGAACATACCTTCCACATGCTGTGCAATTTACCCATGTGTTATAGTCCCAAACATATGCGTTACCGACTCTTGTCGGTTTGTAGTCATTATCAGGTTCTTTTGGTGTCCATGCCTTCTTGTTCTTTTTCAGCACTCCTGATGTGTATGTCCATTCATTTTGCAGGTAGGATAGTACTTCTCCATGTAGGTTTCCTTATTTGGATTTGTCACCTTGGATCTGCATTCAAATTCCTTGTGTCCTTTCTTGTGACATTTATAACAATTACCAATGAAAGTAGATTTTGATTGAGGAATACCTTTCATTTTGTTTCTGCAAATGTTTGAGGTGTGGCCTGGTTTTCCACAGTGATTACATGATAGCTTCTTGGTTCTTGGAGTTGCATAAACATTCCTTTGATATGATTGATTAGATGATTCTCCATTGTTGGTGTACCCTATAACTGTGTAGTTGTTGACTCTTCTTTGTCCGTCAAGAAAATCATCCATTCTTTTATTGCTATCTTCAACATTCTTGATTAATTCATTGTGTTGATTCTGAGTTGTGACTTCATGCTTTAGCTTCTCATTCTCTTCTCTTAGCTCACCGATGATCTGTATTCTTTCAATGAGTTCAGTGTTTAATCTATTTGCTTCTTGACTCATAAGAATAATCTGATTATTATTCTCATGGTGATGATCAGTAAGTCTTTGAATCTCTGATTCTTTTTTGTTAGGAATAAGGTGTCTCAACCTTGTATATTTCCTTACATTTGATATTTTCCAAATGTTGGCACTTTGGACAATGTGTAAGGTAATCATGACTGAAACGGTTATGACGGATTCCTATGACGGTCATTAATATTTGTAAGAGCTAATTGTGGAAGTTTTGATGACGGGTGAAGACATGCAAGACATGTGGCAACTAATCAGTTGAGTACTATTTTCTTGGAGAATGGTAAAACCCTAATATGGCTGCCTTTCAAAGTTGCCCTAAAAAGTGAAGCGCATGATATAAGCATTTTTTAGGGTTGCGAATCTCAGAGAAGTTAGTGTATTGTTGGAACATTTTTATGCTCCCAAATTTGTCTTCAAGTGTCAATTATCTCCAGAAAATACTTGCATTGCAAGTGTATTATAAACAGTATTAGTTTTTATTAATACATTGTGCAGGTTTTGGAGTGCTGGGGTTTTTTACCGAAAGGTTTTCCCCAGGGTAAATCATTGTGTCATTCTCATTTTTCTATGTAAGCATGTTATTGTATTATCATTCTGTAATTGCTAAGGGTTAAATCTGAATTTGCATGATCCTCTTCTCAGGAGTTTAGTGTAGGGAACTATTTTTCGTACACTTAGTTTCCTTTCAGTTGGTATCAGAGCATGGCTAGTTTTGGTTTTATTTGTTAGGGTACGGGTTTTTTGAGCTAATCTCTAGTTTAGTGGGATTATTGTTGCAGAGTATTCATAACCTTATTGTAGGAAGAGATGGCAGGTTCTTCATACAGTAGAATGGAGGTGGAAAAGTTCAATGGCACAAACTTTGAGTTGTGGAAACTCAAGATGGAAGACATGC
>MU224645.1:3335764-3354990 GCA_018584345.1 Thuja plicata
TGTGGTTTCACTTTGTGAGAGATATGGTAGAGGATGGAAAGGTAAGTTTGGAGAAGGTAGATACAGTAAAGAATGTTGCGGATGCATTGACAAAACCTATGGGCACAGAGAAGTTCAGATGGTGTTCGCAGTCTATGGGCCTCTTGGCCTATAGCAATTAAATCCTGTTATTTCCTTTAGCTCTTACAAGGTGTTTGACAAGTGGAAGAATGTTAGGAATAAGGCGTCTCAACCTTCTATATTTCCTTATATTTGATATTTTCTAAATGTTGGCACTTTGGACAATGTGTAAGGTAATCATGACTGAGACGGTTATAACTGATTCCTATGATGGTCATTTATATTTGTAAGAGCTAATTGTGGAAGTTTCGATGATGGGTGAAGACGTGTAAGACATGTGGCAACTAATCAATTGAGTACTATTTTCTTAGAGAATGGTAAAACCCTAATACGACTACCTTTGGAAGTTTCCCTAAAAAGTGAAGCGCATGATATAAGTGTTTTTTAGGGTTGTGAATATGAGAGAAGTTAGTGTATTGTTGGAAAAAATTTATGCTGCCGAATTTGTCTTCAAGTGTTGATTATCTCCTGAAAGAACTTGCATTGCAAGTGTATTGTAAACAGTATTAGTTTTGATTAATACATTGTGCAGGTTTTGGAGTGCTGGGGTTTTTTACCGAAAGGTTTTCCCCAGGATAAATCATTGTGTCATTTTCATTTTTCTATGTATGCATGTTATTGCATAATCATTCTGTAATTGCTAAGGGTTAAATCTGAATTTGCATGATCCTCTTCTTGGGAGTTTAGCATAGGGAGCTGTTTTCCACACACTTAGTTTCCTTTCATTTTTCTTGTAGCTTCTCAGTGATTTTCCTCCTATCATCAATAGCCAATGTTCTCTCTGATTCAGCTTTTCTTGAATCATTCATGACATCAATCATTTTTACCATTTGAGTCTCGTGACCGATTTGCAACATCTTGATTTTCTCTGTTAGATGTAGATTGACTTCTTATAGACTTGTGATCTCTTCTATTGATGTGTCTGATTCTTTGCTTGTAGAAGATTCAGTTGAGTTGAAGTAATCTGGGATCTCCTCTTCTTGATAATATTTCTCATTAAACCTAGTTTCCATAATATTTATTTCATCAAGCAACTTTCTCATGCTTACTCTCACCTCTTTGTATTGCTCATAGTAAATCTGAATTTGTAACTGCTCAATCTCAATAGTCTTGTCCAGTCTGTACTTTTCCATTGTATTGATCTTTTCCCTTAAGTCTTTATGTTGTTCAAGAAAGAGACTTAGCTTTGATACCAATTGTTGGGATTATTGGAATGATGTACTAAGAGGGGATGGGTGAATCAGTACCTCTAAATTCTTTTATGTGATTGGCCCATTAACCTTTGTATCATCAAATTTGTATATTCACCTATCTATCTGTTCATCTTTCTTCATGTATGTGAAATCATAATATAATTTCTTTACATGTGTAAACATTCAAGAAACATACATGAAAGTAAATAACACATAACACAAGATATGATATCACAGAAAACTCCTGTTAGGAATTAAAAACTATAGTGGGGATGTCTACCCACAAAAATTCACTATCTGTAGATAAGAAGGGAGCCGCTTAAGGCTTACAATTTTATCACTTCTGATGATCTACCCTGTTATGAGTATTATAGTGGAGACCTGTTAGGATCTACTTTGTTTGAAGCTTTAGCAACACTGTTAGATGTGCACTCTATTAAGAGATTTATCAAAGAACTATTAAGTCCACCTTCTACAAAAAGATTTCTGATGTGATGCACTTGTTAGAATGCAATATACAATATAAATGTTGATCTGATAGTATATGCAATCTCTAATTTCTGATAACAGATCCTGTATAGCTTACAATGTACATGTAATCACCTTGAGTGATTTGAATAATACCTTGTCTCTGCTCATTGGTAGCCTTGTCTATGTTCTTGATAACTGATATGATTTGTTTCTAAACTTTGCATGAATTCACTTCTTCTACTTAGATGCTCTCCATGGCTATATTCATTTATCAACTTATTACCTATTAGAAATGATTGAACATCTATATATACTAGTTTCTAGGTCTATTCTTGATTCACGCTTTTCAGATTAACTCTAGATCCAAGGTTTACAACTTGACCTTGATCTTTAGTTAGTTATGTTTTAGATTTGTTAGGATGCTTTAAAACATTTACAATATGCTTTCTTTACCCTCAAGTTATGTTTTAAAACAAATTGAAATCCTATAAATAGAGTTACGATGTTTTATCTGACGTGGAAAGTCAGATCCACTTTTTGTGGGTTCTGTAACTGACTGTCGTTTCTGATGGTCAGGCTGCTCTGTTAGTCTGTCAGTTTTCTTTCTTTCTTTTCTCTATCAGTCTTTTGCTCCATCAATGTCTCTATTTTGATCTGTTCATCGGGTTCCTTTCCTTTTCTATTCTGTCGGTAGTGTTCACAAAACTATACCATCGGTAATGTCATTTATGCTTTGTCGTCGGATGAACTCTTGTCAGTGTTCGTCGGACAATTCTATACTTAACATTTTCATGATAGACATTGTCATCTCATCGGGTATGCTTTCTTTCCATCGGTTATGCCTATACCAATGACCTTTATCATGTTTTTCTCTTTAAGTATACTAATGGCAAAACTTAATGTCATCACAACTTTCTTCAAAGGTGGTGAATCCTTAGTCACCTACTGTGAGCTAGTCTTTGATGGTGATTCAATCTTTGTGTTCTTGCTATGTTTGGCCTTAGGTGCCTTGATTGGTTCTATATATGACTTGGTATCATCGGTATCATATTCTAGTTCTTCTACTTTATCGACTGAGGTTTTCTCCTCGGTTTCCTCTTCAGATTTGTTCAATTCTTCATCAGTTATGGAAAATTTCCTCTTCAAGGTTTTGACAATCTTTGTCTTTTTTTTTTCCCAATTATTGTACTTGCAATTGTACTACTATGCATGAATTTTCCTCTTCATAGGTTCCAAATCTCATGATAGATTTGTCAACATGCTCATTTAACAATTTTTGAATAGCCTCAGATGCAATATCAATGTCTAACTCATATTCCATTGGAGGTAGCCATGCAGTCCTCAGATCTGCTGCTTTGATCAATTTTGTATCTATATCTACTACAAAACAAATATCATCTTTGTATTTTTCTACTAGCTGTAAAGGAATCTGGGATCTCTTCTCCATGCTAGCTTTGAACTTAGAGAAATACTCATTCATTATAGGTTCAAAGTTCTTTCCTAGACTTGTAATACTTTCATCAATCTGGACTGTAACCAGTCTATCTGTCTTCCAATTAACTTTAACGATTGATGGAAAGAAATTTTGCATGTAGAAGAATATGCAAAGTAGTAATGAACTGAACTTACATGTATTTAAATTTTCCGATCTGATGGTTCTCATGTTTTCTTGTAACTGCCTCTACACCAACTCTGACAGATCAAGTTGTAGTCCTTTCTTGACTATCTTGTATGCAATATCAACAGCTCCACAAGGTACGATGTTAGGTCTACTAGACTATAATATCTTATACCCAATGGCATAAGTACAAAATCTCAGTTCAGGATCATTGATATAGTTAATCTTCAACCCTCTACCGTCCCACTCGAGTAATGTAAGATTTTCCAAATCAGTTTTCGGTAGGTGTCTTAGGGCTTTGGTTTTGTCTCAGATAGGGTATCTAGTAACTACATGAATGAAATCCATGGTTATCTTCTTAGGTTCATCTAGCGAAATCTTTCATTCATGTACTTTGCTTAGTACAATGCGGATCCATTCATTGCAAAAGACCTTTGGAAAATATAGGGTATTGGTTAACCCTTTAACCTCTAAGTGTTTATGGTCTTCCTTCAGTTTCCCATCTATGCACAATGATTTTTAAGTAGCCATAAGTTCAAAATCTCTGATTTCACTAATCTTGCAATGAATGATTGTACGCACGTCTTGCACTAGCAAAACCCTAGGCGGGATGGACTAAAATGAACCTTTATCATCTGGTTGTGCTGCAACTTGTGGGTGAATCTTGTAATCTGGTTTTGTGTAGGTGGAGTTGTTCACCAAGACAACCTTCTTATCCTTATCCATTTTATCTTTCATTGTTCGTGATGAAGATGTCATATTTCATGTTTTAGGGCTTCTGTACAGTGTGCCTGAATAACTCGGTAAGTGTTGAATGCTTAGTAACTAACCTTTTCATGCTTGGAATCTGCACAAAATCTCTATTGAAAGTGTTTTGCTACAACTTATATATGTTTTCTCTATTCTACTCCGTGATCACGTTGTGAACAAATGAGTTCACATCGACCAAATTTATAGCAAATAACTCAGGGAGGTACAATAAATTCTCTTCACCAACCACTCGGTGCAAAAACATTTTTTCTCAGTTAACACTAACAATATTTCATCTCAGTGAGTATACTATATACTCGGTTACCATATTAACTCGATTGTCTCTTCACAATTTTCACCGACTAACAGTTTTATCTTGATACATATTAACTAACTCAACTAGATCATAGTAATCAAAAGTATAATACCATAGTGCATCTTAATTCATGCTCATTTGGCATTTGTACAATAAATATAGGAATTGATTTAAGATATAGCATTGTAAAACATAGTTCCATACTTGATTGTATTGCTTAGTTGGAGACAGTGGAGCCACCTAATCCATTAGATGAGGTATCACCGACTTTAGTGCTTGATTTTGCATTATCATTTGATGTTCTTTTCCACATTTGATTTATGATCCTCACAATTTCCTCAGTTGTATTGCCATTCCAATAAGTGTTTATTTGGTCTGCATAATCTCTGCTTAAGCGACCGACTCTATGACAGTGAGAACATGCCATTCCAGAGCTTGACCAATTCCTAGATTTGGTTCGCCATTGTCTCATAAAATTTTCTACTATGTGTCCATATTTACCACATGTTTCACAACTACTCCAAGTGTTATAATCCAATGCATAAGCATTGCCTTATCCTCTCGGTTGATTTACCTTTCTTGTCCTTTAGGCTTCCAGATTTTATTTGTGTTCTTTCGGCATGCTAGAGATGTATGACCATGCATGTTGCAATTTTGACATTATTTATCCATGTATGGTTTCTTCTGTGGTTTGTTCAACTTGGATCTACACTCATGTTCCTGATGTCCATGCTTATTATAGTTACAGAAAATACCATTAAATTTAGGAGGGTTTCTAGGAATACCTTTTGCTTTGCTTCTGCAAACATTTTATGTGTGGCCTGGTTTTCCACAATGATGGCAAGAGGGCTTCCTTGGCTTCGGGATTGAGTATACATTCCTTTGTTCATCTTGGTTTGATGATTCTCCTTGCTCGATATACCCTAATCATGTATTGTTCTTCAGTCTTCTTTGATAGTTCAGAAATTCATCCATTCTCTTAGTGCTTTCTTCAGATCTCTTAATCACTTCATTATGTTGCTATAAATATTAGAATAATTGAGAGAGGGGAGTGGGGGGTGAATCATTGGCCTCAAAAATATTCCAATAAATCAACCCAAAAACTTAGTACCACAATATTAAGCCTCTAGTTATCTTCAATCCTACAAGATGTATGCCTTCAAACAATCTTAATAAATAACTATTGCTCAGAGTTCACTATTAAACCTTATTCTTAATGTTTAACGATTAGCAGTCTTTCATTTACTGAAAAATAGTAAATTTCTTAGTGTATACCGATCAATCCAGATTAGTTGTGTAATGAAAAACACTAAAGTAATGACTAATAAACAAATTGGCACATGGATTTTTAATGTGGAAACCTTGTTAAGAGAAAAACTACTTGGGACCGGTAACCCAAAATTTTCACTCTTTTGAAGGGAGCACGGTGAAGAGCCAACCCTGTTAAAGGTTACAAACACATTTTTAGGTGTGACCTTGTTAGAGGATTTAAATAGAATAGTTTGTCACTTGATATCAGACATCTCTATTCTACCTTCTATGACTAAAACCTAGTTTGTCAAATGGTATCTAGCATCTCATGCTATCTTCATGATTAAAATTTTTGAAAATCCTTGGGATGTATCTCAATATAGAAAGGATTGTTAAGTCCTACTTAGTTAAGAGAATTTCTAAATCAATGGTTAAACTGAAACTGTAAATGATCTATTCACACGTACAACTTAGACTTGTAGATTTTCAGATCTATTGTAAGCTCATAATACCTTTCTGATCAATGTATCTTTTCAATACCTTTTCTCCACTTCTTTCTGCTCGGTGATGTTGTGCTTCTCTGTTGCTCAGTGTTTGCAAAAATCTTTAGCTCTTTCCTCAGCTTGATTAGTCAAAACTATATGAAGATGTTCTTCATCAGTTTCTCTTCAACACCTTCTTTCTCTATTCACTCCCCAATTCACAATGAACTAGATTGTCTTTTTATAGAAATGATATCACCATTTCTCAGTTCTTGATTTTCTTTTTCTTGGCGTGATTTGCAATCTTAGCCAATCTTTCTTTAAAGCTTTACTTAAGTTTATCCCGTAGATTTCTCCGTGACAACTGGATAAAATAGCTTTAAATCTTTTACTTATCTCTAGTTTTAACTTGTTGATGAAAACAATTTTAGCAATCAGTTAAGTATATCTTTAGCTCTGCCACCTAAGTATTTTTTCATTTTTGAACTTCAGTTCCTTCCGGTGATTTAACTCTTTGATAGCTTCGGTCAACACTTTATTTCTCCTCAAGCTTCTCCATCGGTGTTGTCTGTCCGTCGGGGTAACACTATAATTCTGGGTGTTGTTAATGCTTGTGATTCTGCTTGTCAGTAATGCTTTTTGGTTTTCTTTCTCAGGCATCACTATGACTTTTCTCTCGGGTTTCTCTGTCCGTTGGGTTCCACTAACCATCGGTGTTTGTAGTCACTTAGCGAATGTTGGTCTTTTATGCATTACTAAAAGAATAATCTTTATCTCTTTGATTCTCTGAAGTGTTTGACACTTTGAATATAACCGATCAGATTATATCAAGTTGACATCAATGACAATAAAATCCATTAATTAATTTAATGCATTTCATTATCTTTCTGCATTTCGGTGATCAACTTAACATCTTCAAACATTAAATTAGTTATATGTCATCAATATCTCCCTTTGGAATTAATGGAAACACACTAAATTATCACACTATATTATTACTAATACAATATGAAATATAACAGTTGAAGTTCATGAATCTCTCCTATTATAACAAATACAAATGTTTGGCTCTCGGTAAGCTCATATAGCTTGGATTTTTTCTTGCAGAGTGTGTTCTTCACTCTTTAATCCCTTCACTAGATGTATCAGCTTCTGTCTATTCCTAATATGTGCTCTGCCTTGACTGTTCCTCTCCTTGACCATCTCTTTTTCTTTTGACAACAATCTCTCCCTTAATATGTATTCTTTTCATTTTGTTGCTTCTCTCCCTTTGATGGATATTTCATATGTAATCTCTCCCTTTGGATTATGATTAAATCTCCATTTGAATTCTTAGGAACTTATCTCCATGGATAATGATATAATTTCTCCCTGATAATTCCTGATAATGAGATAATCTCTCTCCCTTTGACAACAATGCCAAAAAATTCTTCTATATCATCTGCCATCCCCTTTTTATAATATACTCCTTGAATTTCCCTATCCATCAGCAATATAGTGACTCGGGTGTTCAGTGTAGGTATGTACCTTACTGTGTATAGATGTATCTTTGTTGTTTATCTCTGTGCTTGCATCAAGATGAATGATCTTCTGATTGTGTGTAGGATGATGCAGCCTCCTAGTTAGCTTACTGACCGATAGACAGGGGTTGGACCCCTAGTCTCTTTCTCAAGTACTCAAATGTATCTTTTGGCAATGGCTTGGTAAATATGTCAGCTAATTGTTCCTTTTATTGAACATATTCCAGGATCACTTCTTTTGCTTGCACTTGTTCTCTTAAATAATGATACTTGATAGCAATATGCTTAGTCTTAGCATGCATGACTGGATTCTTTAATATGTTTATTGCACTGGTATTATCACAATAGATAATTACTGGTTCAAGAATCTTCATATTCATACCTTCCAACAACTATTTGATCCATGCAATATTTGAGCAATTTTCAGCAGCAATCACATATTCTTCTTCTGCTGTAGACTGTGAGATGCATCCATGCTTCTTGCTGATCCATGTGAAAATTCTGTCACCCATGAAGAATGCTCCTCTAGTTGTGCTCTTTTGGTCATCTATGTTTCCAACCCAATCAGCATCTGTATAGACTTGAAGCTCAATTTTTTCTTCTCTTTTATACCATAAGCCATATTCCTCGGTGTTCTTTAGATATCTCAGAATTCTCTTGATAGTAGTCATAGGTGATTCTTTGGGATTAGCAGATAATCTTGCAACTATTCCAACTGCATGTGCTATATCTAGTCTAGTATGAACAACATACATTATTTTTCCAATCATTGATCTATAAAAGGTTTGATTTACCTCATTTGATTTATCTTCCTTTGTCAGCTTACATCCAGTTTCCATAGGTGTTCCAACTAGTTTGGAATCTTCCATCTTGAATATCTTTAGCACTTCCTTGATGTATTTATATTGAGCGATATATATGCTTGCATCTTGTTGAAGAATATATAGACCAAGAAAGAATTTGATCTCCCTAAACATAGATATTTCAAACTCTTTACTCATTTCATTAGCAAAGGATTTAAATAATATTTCATTTCCCCCAAAAATGATATCATCAACGAATATTTCAGCAATCATAATATTACCATCGGTATCTTCTTTGAAGTACAAATTTCTATTTTCACTTGTTCTTACAAATTCAATGCTAATGATATAGGAGTGAAGTCTTTCATACCAGGCTCTAGGTGCTTGTTTCAATCCATACAAGGATTTATGTAGTCTACATACCATGTTTCTCTTGTCTGGATCTAAAAACCCTTTTGGTTGTTCAATGTATACCTCTTCTTTTAGTATTCCATTTAGGAATATAGATTTGACATCCATCTGGTATACTTTGAATCCTTTGTATGCAACATAAGCAAGTAATATTATTACTCCTTCTAGTCTAGAAACTGGTGCAAAGGTTTCACGGTAATCAATACCTTCTTCTTGTGCATACCCCTTGCATACTAATCTTCCTTTATTTCTTGTGTCTTCTCCATTCTCATTCAGCTTGTTTCTGAGCATCCATTTGGTACCGATGACATTCTTGTCATCAGGTCTTGGTACTAGTGTTCATGTACTATTCTTCTCAATCTGTTCTATTTCTTCAATCATAGAACTAACCCATTTTTCATTTTCAAGTGTAGTATTAACATATTTAGGCTCAAAATCACAAAGTAAACATCTAGTGTTTAGTGACTTACTTCTTGTTCTCATTCTAGCCTTCTTGTCTCCTATGATCTAATTATGTGGATGATGTCTTCTGACATACTTGGCAAGTTTTGGTTCAGCTCATTGTCCATCATTATGATCATCATTTTTTCCTTCATTCTGATCACCATTTCTTGGTACATCATCTTGAGTATTTTCCTGATTTTCAGTAATTGCAGCCTGATGCTCAGGTGTAATTTTTTGTTTCTCGGGAGCGATACACTATTTCTCAGGTAGAGTGTCAGTTTCTTCAGTGTAAACAAACCTGTTGTAGTCTCATGTTTCTTTTCTACTTTCCTTATCAATCTTCTCTGCAAATTCATCTATTCTTACATTTTCACTTTCAATGATCTTGTTAGATGACTTGTTGAATGACCATACCAAATCTCATAGGGTGTCTTCTTTGTGTCCTTTTTCAATTGTACTTTTTCAATGTGTAGACAACAGTACTGACACCTTCCCTCCAAAAATTTTGAGTGATTCTTTTCTCAATAATAAAGGTTCTTGCACAATCAACAATGGATATGTTTCTCCTTTCAGAAATTCCATTTTGTTGTGGTGTTCGCGGTGTAGAAACCTGTCTTTTAATTCCATGCTCATTACATAAATTAGTGAATTCATATGAAATAAATTCCCCTCCTCTATCTGACCTTAAGCATTTCAATTCCTTACCACTTGTTTTTTCTACCATAGCCTTATGCCATTTAAACATCTCGAATGCTTCTGATTTAACTTTTAAGAACAAAATTGTCATCATTCTAGAATTACCATCTACAAAGAGAATGAAATACCTATCTCCATAGTAAATCTTTGTTCTCATGGGTCCACATAGATTAGTATGGACTAATTCTAGAATAGTATTAGATGTATGGGCTTTACTCTTGAAACTAGACCTTTTCATCTTACCTTTTTGATAATTCTTGCACATTATATGATCGGGCTTTGACATGCTTAGTAAGCCTCTTACTCTTCTTTTATTGCTTATCTTTATCACATTGTGAAAATTCACATGGCATAGTCTTTTATGCCACAACCATATTTCTTAGTTTCTAGTCATTAAACAAGTGGTGTTAATATCATCACGATAGAAAAGGTTACCTATTTTCTGTTCACCAATTCCGATCAACCTTCCTGATTCATTGAAGATCTTTGTCTTCTTATTTTCAAATGCTACTCGGTGACCTATATTATTCAGCTGTGAAACACTTAACATATTATAATTCAGTCCTTTTACCTAGTAACCATTTTCACATTTGATCAGGTTTTTCAACATTATGGTTCCTTTACCTTCAACTGGATAAGGTGTGTGATTACCCATCTTACTGATCCACCATTATAGTATTCAAAATTTTCAAACTTTTTTTTATCACCGGTCATGTGGTGAGTGTAGCCACTATCTATAATCTAGACATCATTCTTGCTAACCTTATATATGAGTGCAATTTCTACATACCTTTCTTCTTCTTCATCTGAATCATATTTCATGGCTACAAATACCATCTTAATGTCTTCTTCAAATTCAGTGTCAGTATCATCAGCTATATTCTCAGCTAGGTAACAAGCTTTCTTCCCTTTGTCCTTGTAGTCTTGGGTAGCTCTTATGTCAGATTGTCAGTTGCTTTAGTATATCTGTTATCACCTCGGTCAAACTTATTTTCATATGTTCTGTCATTACTTCTGTCATCTTTTCTTATGTTAGTTAATCTTGCAACAAAGTGTCCAACATCTTTACAATTAAAACATAGAAGTGGTAATTTACCTTTGTATCTACCTTTGCCTCTCTACAATTTTATTTCCATTAGTGCTTCAATCTCATCAAGTCCTTGATCCTCATTATCACTTTCACTATCATTCCTTATAGTGTGTCTATGACTTGACTTACTTATTTTCAAAGAAGATTTGAATGCAGACTCTATAGATGGTAAGACACTGTTATCAAAGTTATTCATCTTGACTGAAACCAGTCTACCAATTAGACTATCTAGAGTAACAGTATAGTTTGCAACTGCTCTCATTTCTTGTATAGAAGATACTCTCATAGCATATATAGGCAGTAAGGTTCTTAAGATTTTACTTACCACTGTCTCTTCTTCAAGTACACCTCCAACTCCTCCGATAACATTGACTACCTCTTTGATTCTGTAGCTATACTGAGTGATATTTTCTCCTCCTTTAATTCTTAGGTCATCAAACCTCCCTCTTAGGCTTTCTACCTTGGCTCTTAGTACATTAGCATCTCCTCCATGTACCGGCTTCAATTTATCCTACATTTTCTTTGCAGCGGTGTAGGTTTTGACATCTTCAAACTCGACATCGGAGAGTGAGGAAGAAAGTTCTATCATCATGCAATTATGCTCATGCTTTTCTCTCAATTGCTCAAGTATGTGAGGTCCTATAGGAAACACATATCCAGTATTAAGGTGTTGAGTAACATCATTACCAATACCTGATAGGTGGAGTCTTATTCTACTTTACCATGATGCAAAGTTGTCTTTATTCAACTTGGGCACATCTCGTTTGTTCATCTTGTGATCTTTTGCTTGAGCTGTTAAACTCCCTTTTCTAAGCATACAATCTCTGATACCAATTGTTAGAATAACTGAGAAGGGGGGGTGAATCAGTGGCCTAAAAAATATTCCAATAAATCAACCCAAAAAATTAGTACCACAATATTAAGCCTCTAGTTATCTTCAGTCCTATAAGATGTATGTCTTCAAACAATATTAATAAATAACTACTGCTCAGAGTTCACTGTTAAACCTTATTCTTAATGTTTACCAATTAGCAATCTTTCATTTACCGAAAAATAGTAAATTTCTTAGGGTATACCGATCAATCTAGATTAGTTATGTTGAGCTCAGTGAAGATCCAACCCTAATAAAGGTTACAAACACACAGTTAGGTGTGATCTTGTTAGAGGATTTAAATAGAATATTTTGTCACTTGATATCGGGCATCTCTATGCTACCTTCTATGAATAAACTCTAGTTTGTCAAATGGTATCTGGAATCTCATGCTATCTTCATGATCAAAATTTTTGATACTCCTTGGGATGTATCTCAATATAGAAAGGATTGTTAAGTCCTTCTCGGTTAAGAGAATTTCTGAATCAATGGTTAAACTCAAATAGTAAATGATCTATTCACACATACAACTTAGACTTGCATATTATCAGATCTATTGTAGGCTCATAATACCTTTCTGATCGATTTATCTTTTCAATACCTTTTCTCCACTTCTTTCTGCTTGGTGATGTTGTGCTTCTATGTTGCTCATTGTCTACAGAAATATTTATCTCTTTCCTCAGCTTGATTGAACAGGATTGTATGAAGACGTTCTTCATCAGTTTCTCTTCAACACCTTCTTTCTCTATTCACTCCCCTAATTCACAATGAATTAGATTGTCTCTTTATAGACATGATATCACTGTTTCTCACTTCTTGATTTTCTTTTTCTTGGCGTGATCCAAAATCTTATCCAATCTTGCTTTAAAGATTTACTTAAGTTTTATCCCATAGATTTCTCCATGACAACTGGATAAAACAACTTTAAATCTTTTTCTTATCTCTGGTTTTAACTTGTCGATGAAAAAAATGTTAACAATCAATTGAGTCTATCTTTAGCTCTACCAGCTAAGTATTTTTTTCATTTCTGAACTTCATTTCTTTTTGGTGTTTTAACTCTTTGATAGCTTCAGTCAACACTTCAATTCTCCTTGGCCTTCTCCATCGATGTTGTCTGTCTGTCGGGGTAAGACTGTAATTATGGGCATCGGTAATGCTTGTGATTCTTCTCATCGGTAATGCTTGTCAGCTTTCTTTCCTGAGCATAATTGTGACCACTAGTACATTTGAGACCTCTTTTTGATGTCTATGTGTCTCAATTATGACACTACTATGTTGGGAAAGCAACACAGACCAGTGTTGCAGTTTTGGTGTCAGAATCACCGACGGTAGACCATCGCAATATGCATCGGCTATGAGGGTTAGTATGTCGTCATTACACATTATGAGTGTCACCATTACAACAAGTATGCAAAGGACATGATGTATATGTGACGTCCAGCTGTCAGATTATTTTGACATCTGGACATCGCATGTAGTGTTTTGGCATCAGTCGTCCTCTGAATACCATTGCAATTGGGACAGTATGCTATGTTTAAAAAACAAATTTTCATTGAAGGCATTATATTTTTCCATTAGTATATACAAGGAAAAACATGATCTACACTACACCGATAGACAGGGCACAACACTACTTGATGCCAAGGTTACCCGATACTGCCAAGTACAAAGCATACTGACAAACACTATTCAGTGTTACCCAATGACAAAAAGGATAAAGGAACCCGACGAGTAACAAAAGTGCGACCCAACAAAACAAAAAAGAGAGGAAATTGACAGATGAAGGGAACCCAACAATTAGTTCAATGAAGGAACATTGATAGACTTTCAGTTCAACCCGACGACCAAGAATCGACAGTCAGTTACATCCCGCAAAAAGTGTATTTGACTTTCCACGTCAGATAAATCACTGAAGTTTTATATTTATCTTCTTGATTTGTTTTAAATCCATTATGTGCGGAGGAAGCAATGTAATTATTATTGTTTTAATTATTTTAACTATTTTAAAACATGCAAACTAAAAGATCAAGGTCAAGTTGTATACCTTGGATCTAGAGTTAACTTTGTAATATGTGTTTCTAGAATAGGTCAAATACTTATATAAATAGATGCTCAATCTATTGTGAACATGTTGTTCGATGATGATTGTAGCCACTGAGAGCATCTAAGGATCAGACAAGAGAATTCATGCAGAAGGATAGAATAGGATCAAATCAGTTTCAAGAATAGAATACAGGCTACCGACGAGCAGAGAAAAGGTATTAATCAATCACTATAGGTGATATTCATATTATGGGAGCTTTAATGGATCTGTGATCAGAAATTATAGATTACATACAGTTAGGTCAAACATATTATACTCATTCTAACAAGTGTAGTACACTTAAGAAATCCTTTCAAGAAAGGTGGACCTAACAGTCCTATTGTAAATCTCTTAACCGAGTGCACACTTCATTAGTGTTGCTAAAGCTCTTAATAGAGTAGATCTTAACAGGTCTCCACTTTAATAATCCTAATAGGGTAGATCATTAGAAGTGATCAATTGTAAGCCTTTACAAGCTCCCTTCCATTCTGCAGATAGTGAAGTTTTGTGGATGCCATCCCCACCGCAGTTTTTACTTCCTAACAGGAGTTTTCTGCAATATCATATCTTGTGTTATATGTTTATTAATTTCATGAATGTTTTTATGAATTTTGCAAATAATTAAAAATTATGAATTAATATTACATGCATAAGGAAGAACATCAGAAATGGTTGGTAATACAGTAAAGAATGATTACTAATGATCAAAGGTGAAAGGTGTTAAAAGTTTTAGAGGTACTGATTCACCCCTCCCCTCTTAGTACTACTTCCCATTAATCCCAACAATCATGTGCATGGAGTGAGACCTTAAAATATTGAGCTTCTCTTTGTTTCAAGAGAAGTTTAACATTCTCTACTTAACAGGGCCAACCACGTGAAGGTGGGATCTCATCTGGCCCCTCCTAAGAGCCTCTTATGACCCTTTACGACACTTTATGATCTCTAAGATGTAATCTTAGGGATCATAAAGGGTCATAAAGGGTCATAAGGGATCCTGGGATACAAGAGCTGAGAAACATAAATGTAGGCATCATGGTCACAATTGTTTGGAGACACAACATAATTGAGTGGTATAGCTAGACAATGCAACGCAACCACTACTCCTCTAGTTCTAAGTTGGCATTGCAGGATCCAAAAACCATAGATAAGGAATAAATTTAGAGAGTGGAGGAGGAGGGCCATAAGGACCAAAATAATATAGGGACCCTATATTATTTTGGTCATTACGGCCCTCCTCTGCTCTCTAAATTTATTCCTTATCAATAGTTTTTGGATCCTGCAGTGCCAACTTAGAACTTTAAGAGTAGTGGTTGTGTTGCATTGTTTGGGTATACCACTCAATTGTGTTGTGTCTCCAAACAATTGTGACCATGATATCTACATTTATGTTTCTCAGTTGTTGTGAGATTAAAAGTCTTCTAAGGAACGTGTCATGTCTATGTGGAATTGCATAGGATCATCACCAAAGGGGGTTCCAGATCAGAGAACTACCTTTCACTTAATAATTATGAAGCCATCAATGGTATACTAATTGTTTAGGATTGTGAGTTTCCATTGATGACTTCAAATTACCAAGAAAAAGGTGTAAAAAAGACTTAGCAACCTCCAGAGCCTTTTGCTTGAATGCATTATACCCAAAATGTACTTCATGGAAATGTTTTACATCAGGATTACAGGGAAATGTAAACCAAGATTCATATAGAGAAAGGTGTTGCTCTCTGAAAATGGTTGATGGTGATTGATGAAGAAGATTTGAAAATGATGATTAATCCAATTCAGATTGGTGCAACATTTCCAAATCTTCTTCGAACTCATACTGTCAAATAGTCTGTAGATGGTAATAAATAGTGCTTAGAATAGACAATATATTTATATATCACATGCTGAAGATCATAACATATGAGAAAACAAATGAATTTTTTGTACTCACAAGTGTAACAAATTCATCTTCTCACTAAAGAGTTCAACTGGAATTTTTCCTGAAAGTTTGTTTAGGTTGAAGTAAAAAGGGCAAATCTCTTGTAAAATTATTGGTATAATTTGGATAGCAACGATCACCCACCTGCATAAAACAAGAATGGAAACAATAGTGCAACTTAAAAGTAGAAGACATACATACCTGTCTAGTGATCATATTGTGCTGAAGGTGGCACCTGATGCTACTGCAACAAGTACAGATAGTAAATTTTGCATCACTGCCTGATGTTGTTGAAGTGTTGACCCGGGGTTGAATCCAGTATGCTCCCGTATGATCTAGAACCTGCAAGGAAGGAAAAGATGGTGTTAGATCCAAAGGATCTAAGCAATGCATGGCACCCTATTATCAATCCTCATCTACAATTATGCATGTGCATAGTCAAGCCAAACACTTCTAAAAGGAACAAGGATAAAATTTACAAAAACCCATCCAAGAGTTAGACATCATAAATCATAAATAAGGTTAAATTTTTAAAAATGTTATACCTTTTTTCAATTTTTTTTAATAAGGTTAATTTTTTATTTTGTTTAATTTTATATAGAAAATCATAACGAAGTCATAAACAAAAAAAAGTTCATGAGTTTATCAAAATGTCCAACGTATCTACATGAAATTCTAAAAAAGTTTCAGTATCTACAATAGCCCTCTAGTAATCACATTTATGCATATGGTCCCAACAATATAGTGCACAAACTACACAAAGAAGGTATCGCAGAAACATGATTTCTGCTTTCGCCATTGAAGCAATCTACGCGGCACTAGCTGCCTCTCGAGCCTTTCACAAGTTGCACTCATTTCCTACATTAGGTATAGACGTAGATGGGGTATATGTAAATGTGGTTTCATCGACCCACCAAAATTATTGACATCCACTATTTCCCTGCAATACCAAATCTACATCAGTTCTTCCTAAAATGATTATAACTTGTCACATTACTTTTAAACATAAAATATAATTCCATATCCAGACCTGTTTCCTATTTGGGAAACCCCAAAATTGACGACCAAGATTTCTTGGTGTGCGTGACATCTTCAACACACAAGGGCCAACACCACATTGACACATAGGCACATTGACCAAAGCCATCGACACTATATCGATAAATATTGCATTGTCATTCCAACATATCATTTTTTTAGTTGATTATTTTGTTCATTCATACTAATTATTATTGCAATAAAAAGAAACATACTAATCATGTAGACAACATCTCAAATAAAATTGCAAAATGACTATTGTCAATCACAGTACAAAACAATAATGCTTTGTATTTGATGATATAATGAATCTGAACAACGTGTAAATGCAATGTCCTAACTGCACTTGATGGAAACCATATGCATAGTTGTGATTGGGAATTTTAGTCCTTACCACACATTGAAATACATGTAAAGGAATCTACAGTTGGGGGCATGTCAAATTGGGATATTGCTATCAAGATTCAAGTGTATAGTTTGACATTCACAAATTGCCTTGTGTCAGCTGCAGTTAACAAACTAATCTCACGAAAATTGTTTATAACAGGAGGAGCCTTGAGGATGATCTCTAGAAGAGAGAAGTCAATGTCAAAATGGTGGCTTCTATTTCTTTCCTGCAAATGGTCAAAAATAAAGCAGAGAATAGCTACAATATGGATAAGTGGATTCATGACGATATAAAGGAGATCGAAGATAATTATAAGAATCTGGAAAATAGGAATGCGCTGCTGGAGGAAATTGTTGACAAAATGTGCAATGATGCTACCATGTACCAGAAGGGGAAAAATGTTTTTGATAAGGTAAAAAATATGGATACCAAGATCAGTGCTATGGTTGATAACAAGATCAAAAACATTAATGAAAAGGTTAACAACAACAAGGCTCTCATCAAAAAGCTTACTTCTGTTAGCAAAATGGGTATGAATAACTCTCTGGATAATCTGAAATCTTTATGTGCCCTTCTGGAAGGTAATGACAGTGATAAGGCAAGGCAGGAGGAAGATATCCCTCGGGAAATTCATATTTCTGGCCTTGGATCTAGGACTCACTCCAGCACTAAAAAGAAAGCCCAAGTCCAGACTAAAGATATCAAGAAATTATGGGACTCGATTCAGAGTATGGAGCTGTAGATGGTTGAAGTTCATACACTGGAGGATCAGTTAGAAGTAGCTTAGCTTTAGCGCTAGAATGTTTTGGGTTGCTGGAAGTTTTTTGCTATCTGTCTACTGGAAGCTTTTTGTAGTTAGCTGTTTTGATGTTTTGTAATGTAATTTTCTGTTAAATCTTCGGTTTAGCCCTCTTTTGGTCTTCTGTCACTTGTGACAGTTCATTGTTTCCTTATTCCTTTGTTGTCTATCTTTTGGTGCTATGTAAAGGGTTTCAGGGCCCCTTCAAAACCTGTTGTTACCTTAATAAAAAATAAACTAATCTCACAAAAATTGTTGATGTTTCGACAATTCCTCTCATTACTTCTTCTCCACTTGAAACAATTGGGAGTACCCAGGAAAGATGAGTAGGCTCTACTATACCCTTTTCCATGTCCACTACATGTGCAGCTAATTTCTTCTTTTCTATCTCCATTCCTCATCATGATTCATCCTTGTTATATTTGTGGCCAAAATATCGATATTTAGAGTCTACTCACTTTCCCGAGTACTCCCAATTATAAGAATTGGAGTTGAACCATGTGTCACCTACACTCTTGCAAGTCATTCTCGACACATCAACAATTTTCATGACATGATAAGCAATTTGTGCATGTCAAATTCATGGATGAAACATGGGTCAATGAGTTTGACTCAAAAAACTATTCACTTGAATCCAGATAGCAATATCACAAGATAATGAAAAGTTTTGATGAAATTTTAATGGGAGATGTAGTCAGGTATAAAAAAGAATGGTCCATGATGAACAAAAGAAAAAAAGAATGGCATCAAGCATTCCAAATGCAAATATGTAAACAATGTCAGTATTAAACAGTGAGCTCATAAACAATGCATGATGCCCTAGCTTGCAGCCTGCGAGCCATCAAGATATTTCCTCATGAAATGTTCATCAACGGGGAGTACCACATAGTGAATATCAACAACAAAACAAATAAAGATATATATATATATATATATATATATATATATATATGTATGTATGTAT
>MU224645.1:3375458-3397479 GCA_018584345.1 Thuja plicata
TGAGTCTACTCAAAGACTCAAGGCTAAAGTGGATGAAAAGAGGAAGGAGGTACAGTTTCAGATTGGGGATTATGTTATGGTCCATCTTAACAAGGCAAGAATGCAAAAAGGCATGCCTACTAAACTGTAAATGAGGAGAGTAGGTCCATGCAATAATTTAGCAAAGTATGGAGAAAATGCTTACAAGGTGGATTTGCCTTCAGATTTAGCCATCTCACCGGTGTTCAATGTTGCATACCTGATCAAATTCAAGGGTGATATCAGTCAGCAAGAAACAGGTCCACCTAAGGTGTTACAAGACATAGACACAAATGCCATGCCTAAGAAGGAACCAGCTAAAGCAGAGAGAATCTTAGAATCTAGGGTGAAAAAGGAAACCAGGTAACAAATCTATATGGAGCACCTGATCAAATGGAAGGATCAACCTGAATTTGAAGCCACCTAGGTTGAAGAAGGACAGTTCAAGAAGTTTGGGATTGATCTAGCTCTTCTAGACCCCAAGGTACCTTAGCTTGTGCTAAGGGGGAGTATGGTGCAAGAGCACCTCTATGAGGGCCCTCACCTTCTTATTTTTGGTGTGTTAATGCTTTTTATTTGCAATAAGAGTCACAATGGAGTTGGACTCAGTTTTGGTTGTGTCTAGGCTTTGTGTTGGTCCTAGAGGTCTGCTAGTCTTCTTAAGTTTGCTTTGCCCATTAACTCAAGCAAAATGTCAACTTGAGGTTTTTGGGATTTTTCTTGATTAATGGTATAGGAGTTAGTGGTTAGGGGTCATTTGATGCACATGAATGCTTTGGAAGGCCTAGTAAAGGTCTATTAAGATGTATGAGAAAAATTTGCTCAAGCAACTAAAAGTTGCTCCAAAGTTGCTAAGCAACTTTTTGCTTTGTAATGGTTACCTAAGCTAAGAGGATGAATACACCATAGAGACCTAAAAATCACTCCAAGACAAGCATATTTAATGCTTTTGTAACCCTAATGTATGGGTTGGTTGTCAGAAGTGTAAAGCTACAGTATGGAGAGGCAGACTGGTGAAGAATTGTGTGCTATAGTCACTGTTGAATGACTGAATACTTGTGAATACATCTAGTTTTGTGTGAAATCCTGTTGTGTGGTTCTTTTTTGTGTTGTTAATACTTCATTGTGTGTGTTTTTTTCATTTATTTGTGTGCTGTTGTAATCATTTTATTATCTCTATTGTTCTAGACTGTTCCCTGTTCAGTTTTGAGAACATGGAGTGATAGGGTTGTAGCTTTGGTTTCCATCGTGGAAAGCCCATGGGATTGTGGATTCTCAAAGTACATACCCTAATGGATATGTACTATGATGTAGGGCCCTAGAGAAAGCAAACAAACAATAGTTTGTGGAAGCCCTAGGCGAACTATGCTCAGTTCGGTTAGGGACAGTCAACACTAGGAGGACTCTATAGGACAGTGGGTGGAGTTTCAACACTTGCCCTTTTGAGGGAGTAAAACTACATATCTAAAGGTTTTATGGTAGTAAGGAGGAGGTTTGGGAAGTCAAGGAAGAAGACTGTGGAAGACCTAGACAGAGAGGAGGTCTTTAAACCCTTAAAACCCTCATTTTAGCCATATATCCTGTACGGACAGATGGGCACCTAAGACCTCAAAAATCCTTGAGATTGAGGCATATGTATGAGAACTCGTTAAGGCTAGGAATTTTGGTTTTGCACAGGGAAGGAGTAACAAGCCCTACAAATCTGGAAGGAGGCCTAATTGGCACTTCCTTGTAGCTCTAGATTACAAAGGAACTACCAAATCGGGTGATCCCCAAATCTTATCAATGCTTTGGAAAGGTGACCATAGCCATAAAAAGTACTTGGAACTCATTAGAACTCACTGTTAAGGTGTGGAGTAATTTTGGAAGCAAAAAGACCCTTATTGAGCCAATGTAAGGGTTAGTGCCTGAAAGAAAAGTTTGTCATGGTGATAGTTGAACTTGTGTAACTTGGTTGGATAGTTAGGCAGATCAGGGGGTACTTGAATGTATTAGGTATCCTATAGATCAACCATAGGTGTCAGAGCACACTTGAGTCCTTAGACAAGGTTTAGAGCATAAACTAGCTAGTCTATCCTAGCCTATCCCATCAATTAGATAAAAAATTCCTTAAGATCATACATGGACCTATCTTCTTCCATTTTAATTTTTTACAGGCTCCTAGGTGTTTGAAAGACTTAGGAGTTTTTATTTTTCAAAGTATTTAGATCTTTCACATATTCCTCTAGCTCCACTGTCTCCTAAGCATCATCTTCATGGTTTGATATATATACAAATAGTTACCTCATTGTACATTGGTAACCTAATTACTAGATGAGTAACTATAGTACCCTAGTTTGCATTATTAGATGATCTTGTTTAATTTGTGTTCATTTCATGAAAAGATACAAGTAAAGGAAAATAAATTTCTGAATCTAAAGATTACATGTATATAATATATATATGCCAAATAACTTGTATATACTATACAAGGAAAGGAACTGAAAGATAAAATCATCTAGGCTGCTCTGAGCATAGCCAACTTTCAGAAGAATATGCAAGAGTACAGGCATAGATAAGAGGATGAACATAAATAATAAGGGTACCAGACATTGCCTGAAGTGATGAATTTTTGACCCAGGTATGAATCCAGTGTGCTCCTGTGTGATCCAGAACCTGCAAAGAAAAGAGAGATGGGGGTTAGATCAAGAGGATCTAAGCAATGAATGACATCCTATTACTGATCCTCATCTATAATTATGCATGTGCATAGTCAAGCCATACACTTCTGAAAGAAAAACCATGCTACATGACATGTGCACTCAGAAGAATGCTACAGAAAGGAAAGAAGAAACCATGTTTTTCCTCATGAAATTATCATAAACGGGGACTACCACATAGTAAATATATATAAAAAACAAAACAAATAAAGAGATATCAAACACTTCACGGAATGCCTTGAAGGTAATAGCAACAATTCCCTAGCTCTCAAAGCTCATGGGTCATCAAGCATTCCAAATGAAAAGATGTAAACGAATGTTAGTATTAAACAGTGAGCTCATGAACAATGCATGATGCCCTAGCTTGCAGCCCGTGAGCCATCAAGACATTTCCTCATGAGATGATCATAAACGGGGAGTACCACAGAGTGAATATCAACAAAAAAACAAATAAAGAGAGATAAAACACTTCACACAATGCCTTGAAGGTAATAGAAATGATGCCTTAGCTCTCAAAGCTCACGGATCATCAAGCATTCCATATGCAAAGATGTAAACAACGCCAGTATTAAATAGTGAGCTAATAAAAAATGCATGATGCCCTAGGTTGCAGCCCATGAGCCATCAAGACATTTCCTCATGAAATGATCATCAACGGGGAGTACCACATAGTGAATATCAACAAAAAAACAAATAAAGAGAGATCTAACACTTCACACAATGCCTGAAGGTAATAGCAACGATGCCCTAGCTCTCAAAGCTCATGGGCCATCAAGCATTTGAAATGCAAAGATGTAAACAATGCCAGTATTAAACAGTGAGCTCATAAACAATGCAAGATGCCCTAACTTGTAGCCCGCGAGCCATCAAGACATTTCCTCATGAAATAATCATAAATGGGGAGTACCACATAGTGAATATAAACATCAAAACAAATAAAGAGAGATCAAACACTTCAGACAATGCCTTGAAGGTAATAGCAATGATGCCCTAGCTCTCAAAGCTCGTTGGTCATCGAGCATTCAAAATGCAAAGATGTAAACAATGCCAATATTAAACAATGAGCTCATAAATAATGCATGATGCCCTAGCTTGCAGCCCGCGATCCATCAAGATATTTCCAGTATTAACAATGCCAGTATTAACAATACCAGTATTAACAATGCCAACAATGCCAGTATTAACATTCATATTGTGCCATTAAATCAACAAATTCCATCAAAATTAAGTTGAGTTAATGAGAATACAAAGCTCAAATGTCTACCTGATCAAGTCGTGGCTATCATATACCAAGATTCCAATCTTCCACAGCTAGGCCCTCTTTGCACACAACGGTATGCGATCACAGTAAATTAGAAATGAGCCTTTCTTTTTCTTTTTATTTTTGTTTATAATCACGCAGGTTTCACAATTTCGATAGTACCGTCGCTATTACGACATCATCGGGGGCACTTGAAAAAAAATGTAGTGTCATCATAAATTGGCGTCAAAATTTGACCCCAAATATTGTAGTGGACTTTTCTCTCGGGTTTCTCTGTCCGTCAGGTTCCACTAACCGTCGGTGTTAGTAGTCACTTAGTGAATGCTGGTCTTTTATGCATTACTGAAAGCATAATATTTTTCTCTCTAATTCTCTAAAGTCTTTGACACTTTGAATATAACCGATCAGATTATATCAAGTTGACATCAATGCCAATACAATCCATTAGCTGATTTAATGTCTTGCATTATCTTTCTGCATTTCGGTGATCAACTTAACATCTTCAAACATTCAATCAGTTATATTTCATCAGTATCATCTTCACTTAATTTCTCATTTTTCATTTTCTTCTTTCAATACACTGATATCATCTATTCTCTTTGCAAGTTTAGTATTTACTCGGTTAGCCTCATGATTCATAGTAACCACTTGATTAGTAATCTCAAAGTAATGTATAGTAACTCTCAATATTTCAGTTACTTTCTCTTGTAACTTTTCAATCATTTGTCTTCTATCATCAACAACCATGTTTCTATCTTGTTCAAGTTCCTTTGCATCATTCAAGACTTCAACCATTCTAATGATTTGTGTATCTTGACCGATCTCCAGTACTTTCACTTGTTCAGTAAGTTGCTGATTGCCAGATAACTTTGATATAATTCCTTCAGATGCATCAGATATGCTACCAGATTTATATCCAGATGTATCAAATGGGTCATGAAACTCTTCTCCATGATAGTGAACCTCATGACTAGGAAGTGTCATGTCCTTTATCTTAATCAACATCTCCCTGAGTTTCTCTTTAGCTTCCTTATATTTTTTGACATAGCTATATAGTTGTAACTTCTGATTATCAATAGTTTTGTCAAGTGTATACCTCTCCATTGTAAGATCTTTCCTCTTCAGCTATTAAACCTTCAAAATAAGAGAACTAGCTATGATACCAATTGTTGGTCCAATGTTGGGATAATGGAAAGGGTGTGTATTGAGAGGGGAGGGGTGAATCAACATGAATAAAAACTTTTTCAATCAAATCTTGTAAACTTTGTTCTTCATTACCCGATTGAGTGAATTGCATACATAGTATCAATGCTGAAATGTAAATGCATGTAAAGTAAAAAATACACATTCATAAAATCAAATGCTCATGACACTAGTATTTTGGTATCACAGAAAACCCTTGTTAGAAGGTAAAAACTGTGGTGGAGATGAGACCCACAAAACTTCACTACTGCATAAATAAAGTTAGCATGTTAAATCTTTACAAATGATCACTTCTGATGATCTTACTCTGTTAGGAGTAACAATAAGATTGATTAGATCTACCTTGTTTGAGGATTTTGCAACATAATCTATGTGTGCACTAGGTTAAGAGATTTACAATAAGACTATTAAGTCTACTTTGTTAAGAGATTTAGGAGTCTATTACAATTTTTAGAGAGTAACAAAATTTTGATCTGAAACATATAGAATCTCAATATTGTTTATACAACTCCATTAAGCTCATAAAAATATATCACCTCAATGTGAATGATAATACCTTCTGCTCTGTCCTGCTTGATAGCCTTGCCTTAGTTCTGAAAACTAATTTATGCAATGTAGTCTCTTTCTAAAAATCCCTTGTCTAATCTCTGATGTCTATAGTAGGGTGGCTACTTGATCATTTCTTGATCAACATACATCACAAAATTTGACATCTATACATTTATATATCAAATGATATGACCTAATTAGGGCTTAACAATTACATCCTTATTCTAAGATCAACGGTGTAAAAAAATTACCTTGATCATCTGCACATAGGAGACATAAATAATTAATGTTGTATATCCATAGTTAATGTCCTCCTTGATAATGTAAACCGTTATCTAGGTTGGCTAAAAAGTTGTTACATAGATTAATGTGTCATAACAAACTTTTAGGTGGTCTTTGTTCCACTCATTTATTGTTGTCTCTTGGTGCTCGATGTTATCTGTGTATCTAGGTTATACTTCTGCTCGATTATGCTATGTAGCTTGGTGTTGTCTATTTATTCGATAATCACTGTGCTCGGTTGACTCTGGGCATGATCAGTGCTCTCGATTGACTCTGCACTTTGGTGATTAAACTGATTGTTCTGTTTGACTCTATTACTGACTTTTCATAATGTGTTCTTGATAACTAATGACAAATTCAATGTATAATTGTAGTAACAATTAAATGCACTAATAAGACTCAAATCAACTTTTAAAAACCTATATTACAAGAATTGGTTTTGCAGGCAAAGTTTACGCCAAAAGTCTATTTGAATTTTCCTTGAAGAAACTCTGCCAGTTGAGTGACTAAGCCAAATTAAACCATTTGGTTTTCCCATGCATTATTTACTGCTTGATTGTAAGGATCATGGTTTCTAGTGTCTGCATATGAATCTCCAAGAACAAATAAGGTTTTTGCAAAAACTATAGGGGAAAAAAGAACTTGACCATGATGAGCAGAGGAAAATAGAATATGAAGAAGACCGTTCTTGACATTTTCCTTCTGCATAAGTTGCCAACCATCAAAGCTTCATGCAGAATGCCACATTTCCAACACCCCTCCTTATTTTCTTGCTAATTTTCTAACTAAAAAGGAAAAATACCACCGAGAATAATACGCATAGCCAATGGGAAAAGAGAAAGGAAAAATGAAAAAATTACTTTAAAAGAGAAATTTCCTCAGAACATAGGATAGACGGAGAATGCACAATGTTCGAGGAGCATATTAATTAGAAGATTAGACCTAAAAACATTAGTCTCATGCCTTAATGGTAGGGACTAAAAAGTTGTGCAGCAAATTCCACAATTCTTTTCTTAACCATATAATCAACAATCAAACTTGGCATGCATTCATGAATAATACTCATACTATCAGTTTGGATGATATTAGGAATGTTTCCAAAGAAATCTGAATTTAAAAATAGACCGTGATAATACAAATTAAATTATTGTTTAATTTATATATTTATATCATGTTTCTTTTGTTAAGAAGCATTTACTTTCTTTATTTTCATTACATTGATCTTAGTTTATGAAAAATGTATTTTAGAAGCACTTTTCTATTTAGATGCATGTTATTGTAATTCCATTTTATTATTAGTATATTCATTGATCTATTTTTTCTTATCTAAAATGATATTAACATGTTGGTAATAGTGGGGCTCACACTAGAAATGGAAGACATTCAAAATGTGTTATTATGCAAGGAGCATGTGGCATGCTAGTGCTTCTTAGCCATATTGTCAATCTAACAACTTAAGGCTATTGTGTTATTGGTTGGAAGAAATGCATTATTCGATAGGATTTAGCCAAACAAGGACAACTCAACATTCTAAAAGGAATGCCAAGCCCAATAAACATTTCAAAGTGTGGTTACAATTTATCTCCAAAAAGAAATGACAACTATTCAATATGGATTTTGATCTGAGGTACATTTTAACTCCTCAAAAACAAAAGGTATTTGTAAGACTGGAGATGATTTTATAGCTTTGAGTAAGGTCATTACATAAACATTTTTCTTATATGGTTTTGGTTTAGAAAGTCTAATTAGTGTGAGCTTAAATTTTTTCTTGATAATATATTTACACTACCAGGCGTCAACCTTGACAAAGGGGTGTTGCCCTCTTGAACCCCAAAATGGGTTGCTACCTCTTGACTTGGTGCAGCCAAGAATAGGAGGAACCTCAAAGAAGTTAGTCCAATCCTTGCAGCAAGAGTCACACAGTGGAAACAACACAAATTATGGAGAGATGTGCAAGATTTGCTTTCTTATTATCATCTTGAAATCAAGTAAAGTAGATCTACAAATGGAGGCTTACATTCCATGCATACAGGCCTGTCTAGAACCTTTTAGAGGTTATCTTTTATAGTACCTATCAAAATATCACACTATAGATCTAGCTATTGAAGATATGCTACTATTCTATGCATACAGTCAATGACAACTTAACAATGCATATAATTCAATGTCACAATGATCTTATACACAATAACAACTTAAGAATGCATATAGTCAATGCTTAAAGAGAAAGGCATACAATCAATGACAAGTTAACAATTCATACAAGTCAATGGCACTGTGCTCTTATACTCAATAGCAACTTAAGAATGCTCACACTCAATGTTTAAATAGAAATACATATAGTCAATTACAACTTTACAATGCATATGGTCAAATGTCCTCTTGCTTTTATACTCAATAACAACTTAAGAATGCATAAAATTGACGAGAAGGTAAGAATGCAAATTGGAGTACAAAATTTGAATTTGTTTAGATTGAATAAGATACATAGCAGGACAACAATAAACTAAATAAATAATTTCAAATCAGAATAAAAAATTGAATTGATTAAGCATGTATTTCATAATTATGCATATTTCCTCTCCCAAGCAGGTGTCAAGAGGACGAATAAGGGAGCTGGCAACATGATTAGAGAAAAGGTTTTTTTTTTATGGTCACATAATAAGATATGGAGGATACAACCATAATCTACATTATCACCAATTGGTAAACTATGATCAACAACACATAAAATTTGGATGTGCGAGTAGAAGACTTGCCCAAGAATGGATCATGTTCTATTATCATCTACAAACAACTGATGAAGAAGTTAAAACTTATTTGGGAAACATCTATGGAAAAAATTGACTACCTCTACTGGAAGTCTCTCTCTCATAGGAATGGAGTGTAGCTATACAGGGAACCACTGCTATGTGAAATGAAGAGGAATGGTTGAGTAATCATGCAATAGCTATTATATGTACATACTTATGTATGCATACATAGATACATATCTATGCACATCATCATACATATCTATACATGCATATGTATAGATTTCGATTCACTATATGCATTCTAAAGTTGTCATTGACTCTATGCCTTTATATTGAAACATGGAGTACATGATTTTGTCTTTAAACATTGACTCTATGCATTTCTCTTTAAATATTGAATCTATACATTTCTCTTTAAACATTGACCCTATGCATCTCTCTTTAAACATTGACTATATGCATTTCTCTTTAAACATTGACTGTATGCATTTCTCTTTAAACGACAGACAATGTAATGTGAGAAAATGAATTATGAATGTAGTTAGAATAGTGCAGACTGTCAACACATTAGTAACTGAAAATAGTAAACTTTGAATACACGTAAGTAACTGAAAACATGAATACAATGAACTCGCTTTCAATGCACATAAATAACATAAAGCACACATACACTAATTTTTGGAAGCATGACATAATTGACTGAAAAAATAATAATTTGAATTTGAATGCATCTAACTAATTCATCTATGATAACATGAAATTAGTATATGTGCAAACATGAAATTAGTAACTGAAAAGTGTAATGTGAGAAAACGTAAATTAGTAATGAAAATAGTTAAAAATAGAAATGAACATACATTAAGAAGACAAAAATGGAAATGAACACCTTAGTAAATGAAAACGGTAAACTTTGAGTCCATGTAACTAACTGAAAACATGAATTCATTGAACTAACATAAGTAACACATACACTAAACCCTATATTGATTATTGAAAGCATGTCATAAGTAAATGCAAAAAGAAAGCATCGAAAGACACCTGAGAATTAAGGGTGCTGGAAAAAATTAGCAAATGGAAAGAACTACAAGTCACTAGTTCCTTATCTTCATTTGGTTCACATCAACTTAATTTGTGTTCATTCTTCTTAATTGCTGTCACCAAATGATCCGCGTAAGGAAAACAACAATGTGGTGGCTTACAACCTTTCTATTATCCAAAAAAAAGTATGGCATCCATATTCGCCAAGAACTTTTGAGGCCTTCTTTGAACAATATTCAAATATGACTAAACAAACAGATTTTATAAAGTTGATCATTAAAGATCCAACCAAACTTAATTGAAAATGATTAAACTCCTTAAAGATCCCACTAAACATAGCCCATCTATTAAACATCCCTCTTGTATATGCTAATTGTGCATTCTACACCTATGCGGTGCATATGTTTTGAATGAAATAACAACAATCCAAATGCTTCAAAAATTCTCTCTAATTCTTCATGAAATTGTCGTGGCACCCTCTTCCCATGCCTATAAAATGCATTGTCAATTCAATACGATTCTCATATCTTTTTTTTCTTTCAACATTGATCGGGGGACAATTCTTGCCACAAATGCATCCCCACTATACAAAACATATGACTTGACAACCTCCTCCAAAGTATTCCCTGGAAGGAATTATGCGCCAACATAAGACTTTTCAATTCATCTTTGGTCACCACTAGATTGCAAAAATTCCATGCACTGTGACATAAAGATAGATACAATCTGCGATGGAAATATGCATCGCTTCTCTGCATAAAAAAGGTCTTTCCCGATGACTTCCACAATAGCATCTTGAACATTCATGCAATGTGCGTTTATAAATAAATCCATGGCATATTCCTCAGGTAGAACAAAGTCTATAGGTTTTTACCCTTCCATAATAGGAATTCTAATACGGTAGTTTCTGGGCTTCAAATCCATGGATCTAGAGAATTAACCATATAGATATGATTGATAATTAGTGAACCACATCTACCCTATAGATATGACAGGTATACATTTGATTATAATTTGCATACTTCATAATGTTAACCTTTAGTAAATGAACAACGAAATATAATCAAACTATTTTAACCATATAAACAATTAAATACAATAACATTTCATGACTAAATTAGCAGATTTAATTTTGTTGGAATATGATTTAACTAGTGGAGTCAAATATATAAAATGAGTGTAACAACATTTCATGATAAAAGTGTCAGATTAAAAATAAATGCATAGAGTCATTGAGGAAAGAGAAATAACTAAAGTCAATTGTAAACGTTATAATATGAAGAGATTCCATGGTTGAAAAGGAGAGAAATTGTTGAAACGAATAAGAAACCATAAAAGAAAAAAAATTGAATAGCATTTCATCATTAAACTAGAAGATAATTTGCACGTTTATGTATCTATGTATGTGACTATGTACTTACAGCCACAAATGTGTATTCAGCCAATGTAAACTTACAAAACATACAGTCAATGCAAGCTTGAGAGTGCATGGAGTCAATGTAAGTTTGGCATTGCATACATTCGATGATTACAGAGAAATGCATATAGTGAACGAGTAAAGAGAAATTCATAAAGTCAATTGTAAACTTATCAATGCGGAAACATTTTATGTAATAATTTGATAGTTGAAACAAACATGAAACCGTAAAAGCAAATGAATACAATAAAATTTCATGATTAAAGTAGCAAATGAATACTACTTCCATGTTATCATAGATGCATTAGTTAGACGCATTCAAATTATAGATGCATACCAATTTCATGTTTGCACATACACTAATTTCAAATTAGTAACGTGAATACTACTTTCATGAAATTAGTATATGTATAAACATTATAGTAGTAATTGTTTCAAATTACTAACATGAATACTACTTTCATGTTATGAATACATAGAAATGGTTGAAACAAATAGGAAACGGTAAAAGAAAATCAATACAATAACAACAAATGATTAAAGTAGCAGATTTAATCATATTTATCGATAATGTACCCTATTTATTTGAAATTTCATATAATAATGTCACTATATTAACATAAGACAAATGCATACAATCAATGTCAACTTAATAATACATACAAACAACGTAAGATTAGAAAACGAGTAAAATCGGTGTGACAAATAGTTCACTGACAACTAAAGAGTGCATAGAGTCATTGTAGGCTTAGCAAATGAGTACAACCAGTGTGACAAAGAATTCAATGTCAACTTAGGAATGCATATAGTTAATGTAAGCTTAGCAAATGAGTAAAATCACCGTGACAAAGAAGTCAATGAAAAATTGTGAATGTACACAATCAATTTAAGCTTAGCAAATGAGATAAAGTTTTGAGAAAATGATGAAAAGAAGGTGAAATAAATGTGATTTTAGGGTTGGTTGTGGGTAGGTAATGACTTGAGTTTGGGTGATAACGTGAAATACTACGAAAGAAAATAAATAAAATAACTTTTCATGATTAAATTAGCAGATGTAGTGATATCAACGACAATGTCCCCTATTTATTAGATATTTCATGCAATAATCTTATTGACAAAAATCCTCGATTGAATACAGAGAACAGGTTGAAACCAAAAGGAAACCATAAAAAGAAATGAAACCCTAATTATTTGATATTGTACCCTAATTATTTGACATTCTTATTGACTCTAATACTTTGGCATTGCATGTAATTGACCTTAATTCTTTAATCATAGAGAAGCCCTCGTGAGAAACCCTCGTCGCACGCAAAGAAGCCTTCACTAGAGATGAAGTTATGAGAAACAATAGAAAATAAACAAGAAAATGTAAAAGGAGATAAATACCCTAAAAATGAACAGGAAACAATAGAAAACAAACAAGAAACCATAAGAGAAAATGAGTACAACATATTTTCATGATTAAACTAGCACCACAAATCATAATATGATAATGTCCCCTATTTCTTTGACATTTCATGCAATAATGTTAGAGGAACATATGAAAATTGATTGAACTGTAAAAGAAAATGACAATAATAGTATTTCATGATTAAAGTAGAAGATTAAATCGTAATCATTGCAATGATAAAACCTGCAAAATCATGGTTACTCGTGAGGGGAAGAAGGAATCCCTCACTTGTGAAGTGGTCAACCCTCGTGGGAATCCCTCATGAGAAACTCTCATCACACGCAGAGAACCTTCGGCGGGAAGCCTTCACAGGAGATGAAGTTTTGAGAAAATGATGAAAAGAAGGTGAAATAAACGTGATTTTAGGGCTAGTTGTGGCTAGGTAGTGACTTGAGTTTGGGTAGTTAAGTGGGAGACAGTGACCAAGTAATGTGTTACCGTGGTTAGTTACTGGGTCATCGATGATTTAGTAGGGTCCTTCGTGAGGTAACATTATATGGGATCTTGATTAATGCAAGGGCCCAAATGTTCACATTAAAAAGATATATAAAAAGTTAATGTTTTCTAGTGAGCGGCCCAACATATAAAACATCTTATAATTATATGGTCCTACATATTTTGTAATTGGGGTCTTATTGTTTTTTTATGGGATATCATTGTCGGCTATTGGGGGTCTAGGTGTCGGGATGTGGGCGACACTTTGAAAACGTCATTTTTTGACGACTTGGTGTTCAACAATCTCTATAGGGAGATCCATGAATTCCCAGAAGTTGAAACCTTAGCTTTAAGCTCTTAAGTCACCTACGGAGCTACACTGAAAAAATCATCAAAATCGACTTAGCATTGAGGAGTTCTACACATTCAAAGTTAGCCTGGGCGGCTACTAGGTACTTTCCCCTTAAGGGTTCACATTTCACATAGAAACCACTACACTTTACTGTTAGTTTTTTTCCCATATTATCAATATTACCCATATTACTGTTACGTTTTTAATTTGTATTATTTTTATTTCTATTTACTTTTGAATATCTACCAAAACAGTTTTTGTTGATGTGTTTTTCGGGTCTAACAATGTTATTTACTTATTACCATCAACGTGTTAAGTTTTAACTTTTTATATTTTTATTTAAATTATATGTTTAATTTTTTATCTTTCCCCATTTCAAGATAAGTATAACTAACATTGAATCTATAATTGTTTTTAATATAGGATGATTATCCATTTATATTGTTTGAAAATCTTTATAAAATATTAAATAAACTTTTAATTGTTATATTATTAAATTATTTATTTATAATTTTTTATATTTAATATATTTTTATTAAATTCTAAAAAATAAAATTATAAAATATTTAATTTAATTAATTATTAAACTAATAAACTTCTTATATACTAAGATAATTATTAATTTTCTTTATTTGAAATTAATTTTTGCATTAACATTTCAATATTAGATTTTTTTATGAATAAGGCCTTCTCTATTGATTTAAAATATTAAAGTACATATTCACAAAAAAGGTAGTGGGAAACGAGATCGCCCTACAAGAGTCACACGACGAGAGGCTGGAAGGCAAAACAACTATTCATAAAAAAAACCACCTTAGGCAACCAAACCAACACCGACTGAGGGAGGTGGGTCAGGCAGAGACCACCCATCATCGACAGCATCATTGTCTTTTTATGTTTCCTCCTCGGTCGTGGGAGGAAAAATAGCCAAGGCTAGGGGAGAGAACTACTTGGAAGAGGTGGCAGCGAGCCATGAAGAGCCACCACCCGGGGTGTGCCAACCAACAACTGGAGCAACATGAGACCAGCTAGAGCCACATTGTGGCATAGAGGTCGAGTGATGATGTTGACCATAATTTCCACCACTAGGGGAGCGACGGGGAACCTGGCATTGAGGAGTCTGAGAGCGGCGGGCAAAAGAACTGTATCCACGATGGTGACCACAGGGCAGAGTGTGGTCGACAGAAATAGAATCCAATGACACTCTGTCCATCGTACACAGGGTGTTACCCCAGTGGTTCAACAATTCCTAAAGGTGGGCCACCTCAAGCACCACCTTGTTAGCCTGTACTTGGATTTGCATCATCACATTATTGCATATGCAATCTTTAGTAGACATAGAAACATTTATATCAAGAAAGTTGTGAGTGAAAAGAACAACATTTCTATCTTTCCAAAGAGTAAAAAGAATTTTCATCCTAAAAGCATGCCAAATCTTAGTGTATTTGTAGGGGATTCTAGGTGAATCACCCAACAAAGTCATATGCCAAGAAAAGGGCTCAGGCCGAAAAGGTTTGAAAAAATCACGAATCTAGCTCCAGTACTATTGAGCTATTTGACAAAACCAGAAAATATGCAAAAAGGTTTCTGGTTACCCACAAAAGGGACACCTAGGATCAAGAAATCCCAGATGATTGAGTTGAGAACCCGGGGGAGAGACTTCGAAAAGAACACACCAAGAAACGTGTGCAATCTTGGGCTTAGTAATTGCGGTCTAGATAGTGGGAAATCTAATCTCTAGGTTTTCGTAGAACTATGCAAGTGCCAACGGTAGTTGAGAGTGGTGACCATGGGAAAATGTGGCACCAACCAGTGGTATCTCATCTTTGGCTTATAGTTAGAAAGAGGTGTACAAGGATACCATTTCCAATCCTTCCACCATAGCTTAATATGTTGGATACCCAACTTGTGAAGCATGTGTAGAGGTAAGACAGAAACTAGCAAGTCAAAAATTTGTCGATCTGGACAAGACAGACGAAACTAAACTTTCATGTCATTCCACATTTTGAGGCTCATGGTAGCTCTGGAAAATGAATCTTTGGGTGTCTTGGTGCCACATTTATGAAAATGCAGAGCACTAACACCTTGGACCTTAGCCAACGAGGCTCCTTTCACCGAAAAGAGGAAAGACCACCAAATATTATGTTGGTTCATAGAAAGCTCATCATGAAACCCATCTCTAGCCCACCAAAGCCATGACTTAATGGCTTCATAGGATCTCCAAATTCTTTTGATAGAAAAATTCCCTAGATTTGAACTGATTTTGACATTATGAGAAGGGTTTGAAAGCCAATCCCCTTGTTGACTAGAAATCCAGAGGAAATGCAATGTCTGAGAAGGATTTTCCAGGCTTCATTCCTAATTAAAGCACAAATGATCCATTTAGCACATAGGTTAATTCCCTACTTCTTAGTAGAAGGAAGGTTTGGGCCCCTAGGCTCCTTAAAAAAGGCAATAGTACTCCTAGGCGATTCTGTGAAACCCATGATGATCAGCACTAGAAGCCTAGAGAAAATCCTGAAGGAGTTTCTCCAGCTTCATGTAGGAGGATTTTGAAGGAGCCCAACAAGATGAATAGTAAACATCAGTATCCTCCAGAATTTTGAAACAAATCTGAAATTTTCCAGCCAAGGAAAGTGGCTTGGTAATCCAGTAGTCAAGCTTATTTTTGATCTTCGCAAGAACTACATTCCAGAATTAAACAGGTGTAGCTTGAAAGGCAAAGGGAATGCCCATAAAGCAGAAGACATCATCATGATGCACCCATTTCTAGCCATAATGAGAGATCCAAGGAGGAGCAGGAAGAAAATACTGTCTATAACAAACAGTCTTGTGTCACTGAATATCCGAACCAGAGGCAAGACAAAAAGTGTTAAGACATTGGAGAGCATTGGAGACATTATCTTCATCCTTAATGAGAGTGAGAAAGGAATCATCGACAAAGTGTCCATTGACAAGCTAGGTAGGTGACTCAGGCGGGGAAATTCCTCTGACAAGGCTAGAAGAGATAGAATTGGAAAGCAGGTAACCAAACCCATCAACAGCAAGCACATAGAGAGATGGGGCTAAAGGGCAGCCCTGACGGATAGATCTAAAAAGGAAAAAGCCTCAGATTTCTTGTCATTAATGGTGATACAATAAAAGGCATACCAAAAGATAATCTCAACCGAATGAATGAAGGTGGGACCAAAGGTGAGAGCTTGAAGCATTGCAAGAATGAAGGGTCATTCAATTCCGTCATATGCCTTGGAAAAATCAATCTTGAGGAAGATAGCTTATTGTTTGGACTTCCTGGCCCATTCCATGCCTTCACAAACCACAATAATATTGTCAAGGATATATCTAGACTTGATGAATAAAGTCTACTCAGGGCGAACTACCAGAGGTAGGATGTGACAGATTTTGAGAGCCGAGGCTTTAGTAATAATCTTGTGAGGAACATTCAGCAAGGTTATTGGCTGCAAGTTACAAATATCTTTAGGATCTCCTACTTTAGGTATGAATTTAATGTTTCCTTTGTTGATAATATTGCCAAGGTATTTGGAATGAAAGGATTCAAGGTAGATCATATGTAGATCTGGGCCAACACAGTCCTAGAAGACTTTAAAAAATTCACATGGAAAGTCGTCGCAGGGTGATCCCACAATAGTGGGTTACACTTTTTTGCCTAAATGGACATTGAAGTCTACATTTAAAAAAAAAAATCAGATTCGGATGCATATTGTCGTTAAAATGTTTGAAATCAGAAGATGAAGTAAACTAGAGTCTTTTAAGATTTTCTGTCTATATTCTAAATATATCTTTTTCTTTTTTCTTTTTGAATTGATTTGAATGGCTTTTTTTTCTCCTACAAAAACTGCTATGTTGCTGAAAACATCATTTTCAAAAAGTTACATTGACTTCATAGAGCATAACAACTTTTCTAAAATACATATCAATGTGATTCTTTCAAATTTGGTTTTTTAACATCCATACGGAGGGCATGCAATTGGTGGTTTATACTGATAACAAAGCTTTGAGTTTTATCAATTCTCAGGAGAAGTTGAGCAACAAACACCTTAAATGGATGGAATATTTGCAGGCCTATACCTTTACTATCAAACATAAGAAAGGGCAGTTGAATAAAGTGGTTGATGCTTTGAGTAGGAGACTCTTGACAGTCCAAGAAGTGTAGCTGAAAAGCATAGGCATAGAAAGCTTCAAGGAGCTTTATGAATGTGATGAGGACTTCTTAGAAGCATACAAGGCATGTAAAGATTTCAAAAACCATTTCCATAGTCAATTTGCAGACTATACAATTCAGAATGATCTCTTATTTAGAGAAGGGTAGTTATGTGTTCCTAAGGGATCCATGAGGGAGAATGTTATTCAAGAAAAGCACAATGGCAGCTTAAGTGGGCATTTTGGCCTAAATAAGACACTAGAACTAGTGCAAAGGTTCTATTATTGGCCTAGGATGCAGAAGGACATCAAGAAGTATGTGGAGCAATGTTTGATTTGCCAAAAATCTAAGGATATCTCATCTAATGTAGGTTTGTATCAGCCCTTGCCCATTCCTAATAGGCCTTGGGAATGTATTAGTATGGATTTTATTGTTGGGTTGCCTAGGATCAAGACTGGTTTAGATAGTATATTTGTGGTGGTAGATAGGTTTAGCAAGATGAGTCACTTCATTGCTTGTAAAACCACCCATGATGCCAGTCATATTGCACATTTTTTCTTTAAGGAAGTTGTCCGGATTCATGGTTTACCCATCAGCATAGTATCTGATAGAGATGTAAAATTCATGGGTCATTTTTGGAAGACCTTGTGGACAAGGTTGGGAACCAATCTATCATTTGGGTCAACCTACCATCCCCAAATAGATGGTCAGACTGAAGTGATCAATAGAGTGCTAGGAAATCTCCTTAGGTGCTTGAAAAAGGAGTATGGAGTGATGTGGGATCAGATGTTACCACAGGCTAAATATGCCTACAATGACAGTGCAGATAGGACAACAGGCAAAAGCCCCTTTGAAATTGTTTATGGGCTGCACCCTAGAGGTGTGTTGGAGTTAAGAAACTTGGAAAATGCAGAAGGAAGGAGTGCATATGCAGAAGATTTTTCTCAATCCATGAAGGAGGTTCATGACCAAGTGAAGAAGCAGCTCCAAGAGGCTACACAAAAATTAAAAGCCAAAGTTGATGAAGGAAGAAGAGATCTTTAGTTTGATATGGGTGATCTTGTGATGGTGCATCTCAACAAGTCTAGGTTACAGAAGGGAGTCCCCACCAAACTCCAAATGAGAAGGATTGGTCCTTGCAAGATTCTTGCAAAATTTGGGCACAATGCCTATAAAATAGACTTGCCATTAGATTTGGCAATGTCTCCTATTTTCAATGTGCAGGATTTAGTCCAGTATAAAGGACCTACACCAGTAGATAATGGGTTACAGTTAGAAAGTAAAGCAATAGCAGCAAATGTTCAGATTACCCCTGCACCAACACCAATAGTAGTGAAGATTTTAGACTCTTAGGTGAAGAAAAAGACCATGCAGGGAACCTACATGGAGCATCTCATTCAGTGGGCAGGCAAGTTAGAAGCTAAGGCTACTTGGGTAGCTGAGAATGAGTTTAAGACGCAGGGCATTAATCCTAAGCTCCTGTCCCTAGAGGTGACATAAGTTCTTAGCCTTGGTAGTATGGTGCAGGAGCTCCCTTGAGAAGCTAGCAAGTTTGGTGGTCTCATGTCTTTTTGGGTGTGTAAGTGTGTGAAAGACCCTCTTTTAGGGAAATGTAAATACATAAGGTCATGTGGACCAAGAGTGTTTTAGGTAGGTTTTATTTTATGCTTCTTCTTATGTGGAAATAACTCTTTTTGGCTCTTTTTAGTGGACTGTACTTGATGATGTCATCAAAGGGCAGGGTGATGTCTTGGTTGTTCTTAGGGTCCTTGGTTACCCTAGGTGGTCTAACTAAGGTTAGATAAGTCAGATTGGTGGAAAAACACTTGAAAAGTGTAAGTTTGCAAAAGATGTAAAAATGTTGCATAGCAACATTAGCAACTTTTAAAAGTTGTTGACAACATTTTGTTGTTTGGAGAGTTTCAAGGTTTAAGTTATCTTTGCACCCATCTAAGGAGTGAAAAAATGTGTGCTAAGGATATATAAGGTAGGAAAAACCTAATTTGGAGGCTTAGAAGACATTGTACGAATTCTGAGTTTTGGAGCCAAGAGCATTTTTGAATGAAAGAGCAGCAGCATTCAAGGATTTGGTGTTTTCCTTGTGTTGTATGGATTAACTTAGGGACTGTGATCATTTGATGCCATTTTTGGGCATGTTGTAAATTTTTTTTTAGTAGGTATTTTGTTTTGCAGTAGCTTTCTTTTTGTAGGTTGTAAATTCTTTTGTTTTGGACTGTTTGCTGTCTAGTTCTGATTGAGAAGCAAAGATGTGGACCTAACTCCACTTTCCACCATTGGTTCTGTACGGCCACTTGGGGATGGGGACTAGGTCCATGGAGCTTCAAGAATCTGGAAGGAGGAGCTCTGAAAGTGCTTGCAAGTATTTTTAGGATCTTGCCCTAGGCGAGCTAGATGAAGAGCCTGGTTAGGAAGATCTAATAGCAGTCAGCTTAAAACTGTAGGAGGTTGCTTTCATGAGCCAAGAAGTCCATGGATGTGTTTTATGGTGTTGTGGAGGTACTCCTAATCGAAGAGAGCTATCCAAGAAACCATCTTTCAAAGTTTTGAAGCCAAAACCACAAAACAGGCCTAAAAACAAGGAAGAAGCCCTATTTCTGAAACAGGGTGTACAGACAGTGTTGAACCTCAAGACCAAGAAAATATTGGTGGGTTTTTTCCATACTTAATAACTGCCAAAAAATTTTAGGGAGTTCTTTGAGGAATTTTTGCTATTTTTGAGAGTTCCTAGATTTGAGGAGGCCTAATTGGGAAAAAGGCTACAAGGCCTAAGTCTTATGAAACTAGAACTTGATTGGTGCATGACCAATCTTGATAAGTTGAGACCCTACTTGGGAGTCAAGATTGTAGTGAAATGAAGCCCTTGACCTCTTGCAACTCAATTTCATGGTTGGGGCTTGGGAATTGAAGATGTGAAGAGTTCTTGCAGAGAACCAAGTGGTGAACTTTATAAGATAGGAAGACTTTTGGTTGGAGGGGAAGAATTGGATCTTCCCAAACTTTAGAGGGTGGATTGAGGAAACCCTAGAGGTCCTAGGAGAGGCCTAAGAAGAGTTTCAAGAGAACTCAGGAGGTTACTAGGAGTCTCCCTATCATGTGATTCCTCAGCTCCACATGGATGTTCTACAAAATCCTCAGCTTCAGCACTACTTATCTATCCTTTGTCTATCTTCCTCAAATCTGAAGCATTTCTAGGACTACTTCCAAATACAATCTAGAATGGTGATTTACCAGTGCTCCTGTTGACAGAATTATTGTATGCAAATTATGCCTGTGGTAAAATCAAATCCCAACCTGTTGGCTTATCTCCAACCAAACATCTCAGCAAATTCCCCAAACTCCTATTCACCACCTCTATTTTTCCATCAATTTGTGGATGATGTGATGACCTGAACTTCAAGTCTATCTTCAAATTCTTCCATAATGTGCGCCAGAAATATCTAACACACTTAGTGTCTCGATCTGAAACTATACTCTTTGGAAGACCACATAGTCTCACCACTTATTTGAAAAACAATTCAGCCACATGAACTGCATCATTAGTCTTCTTACAGGGAACAAAATGTGTCATCTTTGAAAACCTTTCAACCACCACAAAAATTGAATCATGTCCTTGCTGAGTCCTTGGTAAACCAAGAACAAAGTCTATACTAATATCCTCCCAAGGCTTCTTTGGTATAGGTAATGGCTAATACAATCCTATATTCTACTTTGCTCCTTTTTCCATTTGACATACTCTACAACTCTGTACAAACTTCTTGACATCTTGCTGCAACTGTGGCCAATGATAATTCTCGCTAACCAGAGCAAGGGTTTTATCTCGACCAAAATGTCTAGCCAATCCTCCGCTATGCTTCTCCTTGATGAGATTCTCCCTCATAGAACTTCGTGGAATGCACAATTGACTCCCTTTGAATAACATTCCATCCTGAATGATGAAGTCCAGCCACTTCGTTCTGTCTAGAGTAACAGGTTTTGTACAAGCTTTCCAAGCTTCACCAAAATCAGAATCCTCTGGATACAAACTCTTGAGTTCCTTGAACCCAACCACCTCGATCTAAATCTTTGTTAGTTAAAGTTTCCTTTTTCTAAGAGCATCTACAACCCTGTTAGACTTTCCACTCATGTGTTTCAAAACAAATGTATAAATCTGCAAAAAGTCAACCCATTTCAAATGTCTTTGATTCAACTTTCCTTGACTATTCAAATATTGCAAAGCTTGATGATCAGTATACAAAACAAACTCCTTAGGAAGCAGATAGTATCTCCACTTCTTCAATGCCTGAATTATAGCATAAAATTCCTGATCATAAAAAGAATATTTTCTCTTGGCATCATTTAACTTTTCACTGAAATATGCAACAGGTTTACCTTCTTGGCT
>MU224645.1:3398254-3414095 GCA_018584345.1 Thuja plicata
TTTATATGTTACATTTATTGTGGATGTTCCTTGATACTACATAATTAGGGATACACTTTCTATATGATGTTGTCATTGAATATTTGAGATCTATTGATTATTTTTACATTTGATGTTAGCTATGCATCAGGAACTTCAAGGTGAGTATGTGGCAAGTATTACACATGAAGCTTGTGGTTCCATGTTACGACTTGTATATGTTGATGATGTGGGATTTGCTTGACTTCACAAAGGGATCAATAACTAGGTTCTTGACTCAACTCAATGATTGGAGATCCTATCCGAGTAGCTATCTTTGTCGTTATGAAGGCTCATTAAATCATCAATCCAGGGACTTATAACTTGAAATGGATCTGCAAGATATATGCGCTAAGTTCCTTCTCAATCCATGTTATCTATGAAGCTGCAAGAACAAAGAAATGAAAGAAAACATAATCTATGACTGCAAGAAACAAATTCTTGAAAAGTAACTGAACAGAAACGCTAATGCTGAGTAAAAATGCTAATGCTCAATCCACAACGCTTTAACTATTTTGCCTACTTTGGCTGCAGGAAATCAAACTAGTACTACCATGAATTACTCATCAAGTGGGCCGCTTGGATGAGTATCCAGAATTCAATTACATGAAATGGATCTTCAACGCTTCATTATTGTAATCATCAGAGTACACTATCTCCAAATTGATAGTATCATAATTAACTATTGCCCTCCCCCTAACATAGGAGAGTAGTGCTTATTTATAAAACATGAAATCTAACTACTAACTGATCATACCAAGAGAATAGGTGGATATATTATTGCAACTAAGAAGTAGGAGTAAAAATATCCACAAAGATAGGAACAAGAACTGTTTCAATGAACATGAAGAGAAGATCCAAATTCCCACTACTTCCTAGATTTTCTCAATATTAAGAACATTATCTTGACTTAATCTTCTCCTTGTTGTCCCCAACTTTATTCTCAAACTAGTTTCATCATTTTTCCTTTAGTTGTATGACTAGGTCTTCATGGATAAATATATCAATGCATGCTCTGTCATGCTTCCTTCAATGAACTGATCTGCATCATAAATTTTAGTAGGAACAAGTCGACACATATCCAACATAGCATGCAACACATATTCATTCACCATATCATGATTAATTATTCATTAAAACACAAGAGTAGATTTATCATATATAAGTATATAGCATTTTAAAAAGGAATTAATGTTCAACCATACTTGTCTAAAGTTATAAAAGCCAAAACCATGAGACTAAAGTTCATGTGGTTGCATGCGACTAATCTAAACCAAATAGTAACCAAGTCTCTGAGGATATAAAACAAAGTGTAGTGAACATGAAATACAATGTATGAAAGAATTTATTCTAGACTTAGCAAAAGGTTATCAAAATAATGACAAATACTCATCCTATCATTTTCCCCCTACTAAGTCTAGTGTCGGTCCTCTGGCACTGAGAAGTTCATGATTTTCACATTCATCCTGAAATCTTCAACATTTGTTTCTCCACCACTATTTCTTCCTATGTTCCAGTAAAATCCCCTGCTACGTTCCATCTTGCTACACCTACTGCTTTCCAGCTACTCATCCAATTCATTTTCAATACAACTGTAGAGAGGCCACATGAGAACAGGGGGCTGAAAAGTTAAGGGAAACCAATGCTCAAGTATTTCTTACCTTCCTAGTTGTAGATATCTGGGCACACGCTACATGGATGCCCTGAAATTGATCAGGCTGTGAGGTTCAACTTTCCTTAGCATCATAGGGAGTCTCTCCCATCGCTGCATTATTCCTTCAACAACCCTTTGTCCTTCATAATATAATATTCTTTCAAACTCCCAGTAAACGTGTTCCCTTATATAAAATATTCTTACCTTGACCTCTAGATGGTGGAAACCATAGGTAATATTTAACCAATTAAAGTACATTGATGCAGGATTACTGCTTTCTGACCGTAAAGACAAAGTGACTGTCCTCTCTTTCTCTCTGTATTTCCTTAATTGTTCACCAAATTTAATCTCATTTATAACCCAAGACATTAATGCTTTTAAATGTGTATCTCCAATAAACAATAAAGGATTCCATTCAACATTTGATGAAATGACATAATTATGGAGATAGAATTCACACAAAAAATTTGTATCCATTCAGGGGATTTCTGGAAAAGGTCATGGAATTCTTGGGGAATAGCAACACTAGGGTCAAGGTCCCTAAGAACTCTCATTAGTTTAAACAAAATGTATTTTTCCTCCAAGCATAAGGCATAAACCCTAGGGGGTGGTCTACACTCCATTAATTAAGGAATCAATGCAGTGATTGCATCTAGTTTATGTTGTAGGTGCTTTACCTCTTGTTTTTGTTGATCAATTTATTTTTGCATCCAGACCCTTTCTGAATCCCACATACTGCATTCATATTGTGCATGCTTGTAAAAATACAAAGAAACTGAATGACATGTTACCTATTTTGGGGGTACATGACCATCATCTGGTCTATGATTAGATGTATTATTATCCTCCTTAGTATTTTCAACCTGGAATTGACCTGTTCCACTTTCTTGATAGGAGGCTGACTCCAAATCACTAATTTCCATGAACTATTATGTGGTTCTTTAGGGGTTGCCGGTTTATCAGTTGCAACGACCAAGTTATTTAACCCTTGAAACTCCCCTCTATCTGGAGATGGAGTTATTTCTTCCATTCTTTGTTCACTCATCTCCTCAAAAGGTGTTTTGTCAGGAATTTATTCCCCCACATCATTGTAATTGTTTAAAGGACTGCCAATATCCTACTTTTATGTAAAATGGGGTTTATCTTTGGTTTTCTCATCTTCAGAGATATGGACTATGGGAATCTCCTTCTGGGGTGAACTAGGGTTATCATTGGATTGCACTATTTCATGTTCCTGAATTCACACACTTCTCCTTACTGGAGTTGTTGCAGGACTTTTCTTTAGAGGTTTCTTCCTAGGAGTCATGGGTGTAGGAGACCAAGAAGCAGGGGAAAGAGTAACTATATGCTTTCTCTTGTTGGAACTAGTGGAAACAAACTCTGGAGTCTTTTCCAATTCTTTTTTCTGGCACTTCCTCACTTACCTTTCCTTTCCCTCTTTCTTCCTTGTTGGCTTCCCTTGTTTCCATAGGGGTTTGCGACACAACGTGAACTTCCTAATCAGTAGGTTTATAAATAGGGATTTATGTATGAGAATCCCTAACTGCAAGTCTCTTGGTTTTAGGAGAAGATTCTAAAGTAAAAGGATCACATGTTTCCTTAGAGGCTCCTTTAAGATTCCCTATCCTTTCCATACTAATCCTTCCACTAGGTCCTATATCTCATAATTCAACCTCCCTGGCTGAAACAAATTTTTCCCATCCCATGGGTGATACATCTCTCAAAGACCTTTCAACTAATAGTTTAATTAACCCATGATGTGCTACAAAATTTTGTTCTCCCTTTATGACCTCCTCAGAACTTAAAGATAACAACGAATAAAGGAAATTTGGAAGATTCATTTGACGGCTATGCCTCAAATGACTCAACTATTTAAAATGAACCGCATGCAAATATGAGAAAAGACTTTCACAGGTGAAATATATGATAATGTGTGTGGCTAGTTGAGGGTATGGTTGAGGCAGAGATAACCATATATCCCCTTGCTTGTCTACCTCCAACCATTGGTCACCTCTTTCTATGAATTTCACCCTGGCTGACATGGCGTCATGACCATGCAGGTAGGGATCAACTATAGCGAGTAGGCCAAATATTTCTACTATCCTTACTTCTGAAGCATCAAATCTAAGTCCTCTCACCTACGATTATCCACCATTGAACATTCTTAAAAATTCAAAGGCAATTCCTTCATCAAATTTGTTTATCCTTAGAAAATAGCTTAACCACCCCACATTGTTGAAAGTTTGCACACTTGCCTGATCCAACAATAAGACCAAATGATCCACTGGCTCATGGCAGATTGGTGAGACACCCATTGTGAGATTTTTCCTCTGTCAAATCTTTCCAAAATACACAAACCCTTTCGCTATAAATTTTCGTCACTCCAAACATTTGAAGCCAACTACTGTGAATACCCTTCACTCAAAAGCGTGTGAAACCAAATTTAGAGCTTTGGGGACAAAACTTTTAGGCACCACCACTAATATCAAGAAGTATTAGGAATGACACACTTGGCTATGAGTACATAAAATTATAAGGTTGGCGATAATAATTCTCACGTAGTATCAATCACATCACTATGTGCTAAGACTACAGGTTAATGATGGCAATGACAACTTTTGGGTAGTTAAGACAATTATGCAGATTTAAACCTCTTTAGGCAACATGAAAAGGTGACGAAAGACATTCAATAACCCTACCCCTACTAAAGGTGGTCATGTCTCTACACATGCCAAATCACGTATGGTAAATGTTTAATAAATTCTATTTAGAAATACATAAAATCAACATCATCAAGCAATAAATAAAGAAAGCGAGAAATAAACATGTGTACCTATAGGAGTAACGCCAATTATATGTACCAATTCATAAATAGTTTGTTGACGTGTGCTGAGAGAATGACAGAGTAAGAGGGCGAAGTGGAGTTTTGAGTGGGATGAAAGACACGTAGCATGAGATGGAATGAAAAAATTATTACAGACAAAAAGGTTCCCTTACAAAGAGGAAACATTTATTATGAGTTGCATGTGATGTTAGCATTAAAGACAAGAGATTAGCTAAAGGGTTTTTCCTTCGACTACAGGAAGTGATGGGTACTACAGAGATATGAATTGTTGCAGGAACTCAACCTTAGTGGTTGATTTATGGTACAAAGAGAAAGAGAGGGTAGCTACTTTTTCTTTACAATAAAAAATCACTAATCCCGCGACCATGTACTTTAATTGCTTAAATATTACCTATAGTTTCCACCATCCAGAGATCAGGATAAGAATATTTGATATAAGGGAACACGTTTAAAGGGAGTTTGAAATAATTACATATAATGAAGGACAAAGGGTTATGAAGGAATAATGCAGTGATGGGAGAGACTCCCTATGATGCTAAGGAAATTTGAACCTCACAACCTGATCAATTTTAGGGAAGCCATGCATTGTGTGCCCAAATATCTACAGCTAGGAAGGCAGACAATACATGAGCATTGGTTTCCCTTAAATTTTCAGCCCCTTGTTCTCTTTTGACCTCTCTATAGTTGTATTGAAAATGAATTGAATGAGAAGCTGGAAAGCAGTAGGCGTATCAAGCTAGAACACAACAATGGATTTTACTAGAATGTAGGAAGCAAAAATGGTGTACAAACAAATGTTAGAGATTTCAGGATGAATGCAAAAATTAGGAACTTCTCAGTGCCAAAGAACTGACACTAGACGTAGCAGGGGGAAAATGATAGGATGAGTATTTGTCATTATTTTGATAACCTTTTGCTAAGTCTAGGATAAAGTCTTTCATACACTTTGTTTCTTGTTCACAATACTTTTTTTTATATCCTCAAAGACTTGGTTACTATTTGGTTTAGATCAGTGGCATGCAGCCAATGATCTTTGGTCTCATGGTTTGTGATTTTATAACTTTGTACAAGTATGGTTGAACATTAATTCCTTTTTAAAATGCTATATACTTATATATGATAAATATGTAGTTACGTTTCAATGAATAATTAATGATATGGTGAATGACTATGTGTTGCATGCTATGTTGGATATGTGTCAACTTGTTCCTATTAACATTTATGATGCAGATCAATTCATTGAAGGAAGCATGACCGAGCACACATCCATATGTTTATCCATGAAGACCCGGTCTTGCAGCTAAAGGAAAAATGATGAAACCAGTTCAAGAATAAAGTTGGAAACAACCAGGAGAAGATTAAGTCAAGATAACATTCTTAATACTGAGAAATTGTAGAAAGTAGTGGGCAGTTTGATTTGTTCTTCATGTTCGTTGAAACAATTCTTGGTCCTATCTTTGTAGATGTTTTTACTCATGTGCCTTAGTTGTAATAATGTATCCACCTATTCTCTTGGTGTGATCAGTTAGTAGTTAGATTTCCTATTTTATAAATAAGCACTACTCTCTTGCCAGGGTCAGAATATTTGGGAACAACTACTCTTCCAAGCATAATGTATGCTAGCTTTCCTAAGACATGGACAGTCTAGAGATCCTTCCTTTTTCTGCCAAGATTTTTGAAACAAGCTTCTTTGATAGCTTTCCCATAGGTGGGGAAATTCTTGATTGCTTGAAATAGTAGAATTTGGACACTAATGTGTTTATGCTGATCAAGCATGTCAAAATCCACCTCTTCTATAGGTTTAGGGCAGCTTGCAACCTTTGTGGAAATGGTGGGCTTGTTTTCTTGGTTAGCTTGGTTTTATTAGATAGACCTACTTGTATTGGAGTAGGATTCGGGCCTCAGATGATATCTCAGTTATGATAGGGGAATTTGGTGTAGGAAATGTAGTCCCAGACCTCAAATAGATATCATTGATATTAATAGCATAAGAAGGGTATTGAGTAGGATCTACTGAGTAGATAGGTTGTTGTTGCACTTGAGGTCTATTATTAGGATTTTGCTGAGGTTGAGCGGGTAGCTGTGTTGGATTTGGAGGATTCATATTTTATGTAGGAGGTGGCATGAGTGCTTTCTATTGTGGTTGAGGAGGTGGTTTCAAGAATCTAGGGAGTTGATTTGGCTATTGCTGGCCTCCTCTCCATGTGGATTCTGCTTCCATTTACCCTGTGGTGGCTGCCATGCCCCTGGGAGTTGTTTCCAACTCCCTTGGGGATTTTTCCATTGAGGATTTTGATAATTTTTCCACTGAGGCTGGGGATTATTCCAAGGTTGAGACTGATATTTCATAGGAGGTTTTCACTGATTATTATAAAAAGGACCACTAAAAGACAAAGGATATTGTGACATATCCTATCTTGGAGCCCATGGCCTCCTTTGTGCAACAAAGAATACATTCTCATCATCTCCTTCAATTGGTTTGAAGTCAGTAGGAAGATGTGCATCCTCCAGGTTAGCAACCATCTTGCATCTGTCGTATCTTTTCTTTTGTCTACAATGAGGACACAATTATGCTAAAATAGCCTCATCTTCCTCATGTTTCTTCTTTGCTTTCATGGTGTCCAACTATGTTGTCATGTTTTTAATAATATCCTGCTTGAGATCTGATAGGAGATATATTATCTCTGTCCTTGATGCTCCAACACCATTTGATAAAACAAAGTGCAGTGAACAGGAAACAAAGTGTATGAAAGACTTTATCCTTGGTTGAAACTATGTAATTAAAGGATAAACCAAGGTATCCTTATTTGTATTTGTCCTCTAGTCCAAGTAGGAGGACATGTCACTATTTTGGAACTCCTTTAATAAGGAAAATAGTTATTCCTCCTTAAGAGGAATCTCACATTTGTCACACACACAATATGAATGTGGCATTCATAGAAGATGGGAGTTACATGCAAACTCCTCCACTCATCTCTACTTAAGAGATGCCTCTCACACACTTGCTGAATTAATCTTATCTTCTTTTCTCACTTCTCCTCATATTCTCATCTTGCTCTCAATATTGTATTGAGTTCATTTCTCTCATTCTTTAGGCCTTGTGCCATATTCATATTCTTAACAAGGGGTTTTTGTTGTTTTTCCCCTTTCAAATCCTTGTGTTCTTGTCTTGGTTCTTGGAGCATTTTGGTGATCTTTTGGCTTGATACTTTGTAACAATTCTTCTCTATCTCTCTTGGTGAACTTGGTAAATTGCTTTCATGCACTCACACTTGGATTCTTTCATTTTCTCTACTTCTTTTTTATAATTCCTAACATGGTATCAGAGCAGGTTTAATCCTTGTTTGTTGAGTGTTGCATGTAGGGAAATTTGAAGGATATTTTGGTTGTGAAGGAGAAAGACTTATTTTTGTTATCTAACCATTTTTTTTGCAGGTTTTGCTTCATTGTTTCTTGCAAATCTAACATTTATTTTAAATTTTTCTTAGTTCTGGATGGCTTGCCGCCAGATCTAAATTTTTTTCATCTTCTTTTCAAGTTTTTTAAAGATCTAACATAGCCTCTGTTGGGCAACCACAAGGGATTTTTATTTTGTATATTTTGATTTTTCTATTCAGCATTCTTTAAAGCTCTATATTTATACATTTTAACTGTATATCTAACATTTTTTGTAGGTCTAACATTATATCTCACTCAAATATATTTCTTAATCTTTGTTTTTTAATATATATCTATGTTCATCTGATTTTAACATTATATATCTCTCTGGTTTATTATATATCTGAGTCGTTTGCTATTGTATTTTTCTATATCTCTATTTATTTATTATTTACTATTTTATATGTATATATATATAGTTTCTATTTAATATCTCACAAGCAGGTTTCATTGTTTAACCTTACCTTGGATAACCTCACCTTGCCTTCATCTTTTGAATTTTAAACCTTGTATTATGCAGGTTATTAGTGCAGCCTATGGTGCTTAGGTGGATCCTGCGCACTTACCATATTCTCAACATTTTCATTGTATTGAATTTACTCCTCCTTTACTGCAGCTCTTGTTCTCTTTCATCGCAACATAGTCTCATATTCCTCTTCATCTCCTATGCCTTTTTGTTCAAAGCGCAACATAGTATTCTGTCTCTTTTCTTAGCACAAAATTCACTAAGTCTTTTTTAGTGCAACTCTTCATCACATTTTCCTAGCACAGCATTTCATTATACTTACCTCATTTTCCTAGCATTCAGAGGACTAGCACAGCTTATTTTATTCTATACTTTACTTCTAATACTTACCTTCATTATTGTGCAGCATTAGTGGTGCAGGAGCACCTAGGTAGGCTAGTGGATGCATTGTAACCTAGGGATTCTTTATGTTTTTGGCTTGTAGTGGTTCTATCCAGACCACTTGGTTAATAAGGGGACATCTTGTTCCTAGTGTATAGAGATTTAGTAGGAGGATGTGTCTTATTAGGTCTTTAGAGACCTTTGTGTCCATTTAGATCCAATAGGGTGTTTTTGGCATTTTGTGACAAAATGAGCCAAACAAGGGACTAGAGGTCCTATTTGATGTTATTTCATCATATTTGGTAGATTGGACAAGTTTGGGCAACGTTAGACCAAGTTTGGATACCATTATCAAAAGTTGCAAAAAGTTGTCAATGTTGTCATTGACAACATTGACAACTTTTATGACAAGAATGCAATTTCGAAGGAATTAGTTCCTTAAATATCTGAAATTAGTTTCCTAGTGTTTGGGTCAACTATATAAGACCATCCTCGAGATGTGTGAAGGGTTGGAAAGTTAAATAAATTTTGTGTACGGACTGTGTATGCCAATAACAGTGACTATTAAGGTGTTTTGAGGTGATCGGATAGTTTAATGGATTGAATCTAATTCTATGAGAATTATTTTGTGTAATGTAGGTTGATAGAAGATTTTGTGTGGTATTATTTTGTTTGATCAAATATTTTTAGTTTCTTGTTTGAATTCTTTTGTTTTCAGCACTATCGCTGTCCTGAACTAAGCACTATGAATAAATGGGGTCTTAACTCCATTTTCCACTGTAGCACTTACACGGGCTTTTGGATTATGAACTCGTTTAGGGTTACACTTCCAAGAAAGGTTGTGGAAAATTGGATTTGGTCCTCTTAAAAATCTTGGAGACTACCTTTCCATTTGGGAATGTTTGGAATCCATTTGGATCAGATTGTGCAGATGGAGCAAGAAAGACCAATTTGGGTCTAGGTGAGAGAGAAAGAAGAGTTTGGATTCTACTTTTTCGGTGTTCACTAGTTGAAAGTGTTAGGTTATTGTGAGAAGAAACCTAAGGATCCTAGGGTTAGTGAAATAATCTTAGTAGGTTAGAGAATTTTCCTAGGAGACCCTAGAGGAGGTCTAAGAAAGAAGCAAAACTAGTGCTACATCAGAGTGGTATTAGAGCAAGTTGAGAAACTTGGGAAGATTGGTTTATGTCAAAAGTGGAATCTTGTGGTTCTACAATGATGGTGAAAAATGCAAAATTATCCAAGGACATGGAAGAGAAAAAGGAGAAAAATAGACTCCTTGAGGGTACCTTGGAAGCAATGAGGATAAAGATGGAAGAATTAGCAGATGCTGCTAGGAAGAAAGACTTTGAAGTTGAAACCAGTAGTAGGGGTAAGAAGAAGATTGAAGAGGAAGACTTCATCCCGAAACTAGATCCAGTATTGAATGAGGAACCTTTCTTGAAATCTATAAAGGCATTAAGTGGAAAAGATTTGGAAGGAATACCATTATTTGGAGGAAAGATGGATATTGAAATAGTCATGGACTGGATTGAAGCAATGGAGAATCACTTCGAGTTTGAGGGGATACGTGAAGCCCAAAAGATCAAAGTGGCCAATTCTAGACTTAGAGGGTCATTTTTGACTTGGTGGAAATACCTTCAGGATGAGAGGGTAAGTATGGGTAAGCAACCAATAGCAAATTGGAATGCTATAGTAACCAAATTGAAGGAGAGTTATCTTCTAGAGGACTATGAAATACAACTTCATAGGAAGAGACAAAAATTGAAACAAAAAGACCTAGATGTGGCCTCATATGCTGAGGATTTCCAGAGATTTTGTCTAAGGTCTAAATTGCAGGAAGAAGAACCAATCAAAGTGGCTAGATACTTGGGTGGATTGAAATGGAACATCCAAGAGGAGATTAGCCTATGGACACCTACCACTATTCAAAAGTGTCATCAATTGGATATAAAGGTGGAAGAAAAGAATAAGAAGAAATTGGATTCTACCTTCAAGAACAAAAATAACAATAGAGGTAGAGGAAGAGACCAAAGGGGTCAAAGAGGAGGCTACCAAGGCAGGGGTAGTGAACAAAGATCCCAAGGAGAGAACAAGTTGAAAGAGCAGCAGACTGAAAGCAGTTCAAGAGGAGGCTATAAAAGAGGTAGAGGTAATCATGGTGGTCCTAACAAAGGAAGTGGAGGTAGGAGTAGTTCTTATTTTGTAACCATGAAATTTTATTATTGTGGACAGTTAGGCCATCCAGTCTATAGATGTCCTGACAAACCTTCTGTAGAAAACAGTGACAAAAGGGTAGCATATGCACATGAGGACACTTCAAGTATCAAAAATCCTGAGGTAGACCATCTAGACTCAGAGATGGGTGAGAACCTAATGTTCAGAAGGGTACTAATAAGGCAACCGATCAAGGATGAGCCCAAACATAGGAGGGAATTGTTTAGAATCAGATGCAAGATCCTTGGTAAGGTATGTAAGGTGATTGTGGACTCTGGATCCATAGATAACATCATTTCAGAGGAGGTAGTAGTAAAGCTTAAGCTATCCAAGATACCCCATGCGAGTCCCTATAAGGTGACATGGCTCAACAAAGGCCAAAGTGTGCTGGTTAATGAGAAAACATGGGTAGAGTTCTCAATTGCAAGGTACAAGGACAAATTGCTTTGTGACATCCTACCAATGGATGCTTGCCATTTGCTTCTTGGGAGGCCTTGGAAATTTGATAATGGAGAATTTTATGATGGGAAGGAGAATTCCATCACATTCAAGAAAGGAGGGAAGACTTTCAAAATTAAGTCTTTGTTAGAGGATGAAGAGCCACAACCTAAAACTCCTAATGTTATGTTATGCAGTGGTAAGGAGTTTGTAAATGACATCAAGGATGATGATGGGAAAAGTTATGCTATTGTGCTAAGACCTAAGGGAGAGGAACAATCAGAGAAGGATCCATTACCAATGGAGGTGCAAGAATTGCTTGAGAAGTACAAGGACATAGTGAGTGATGGCACTCCTGCAACCCTACCACCTAATAGGGTTATAAGTCATCAAATAGACTTTATGCCAGGGGCCTCCTTGCCCAAAAAACAAGCATACAAGCTGACTCCAGATCAGAACTTGGAGGTAGCTAGGCAAGTGCAGGAACTCTTGGATCAAGGCTTGATTAAAAAGAGTATTATCCCTTGTGCAGTCTCGATTGTTTTTCGCATCCAAGAAGGGGGGAAAGTGGAGATTATGCACAGACTCAAGGGCTATGAATAGATTCACTATAAGGTATAGGTTTCCTATACCTAGGATAGATGATCTTATGGATTATATGAATGGCTTGTTATATATATATATATATATATATATATATATAGTTTCTGTTTAATATCTTGCAAGCAGCTTTCATTGTTTAACCTTACCTTGGATAACCTCACCTTGTCTTCATCTTTTCAGCTTTAAACCTCATATTGCACAGGTTATTCGTGCAGCCTGTGGTGCTTAGGCGGATCCTCCACACTTACCATATTCTCAACATTTTCATTGTATTGTATTTACTCTTCCTTTAGTTCAACTCTTGTTCTCTTTCATCACAACATAGTCTCATATTCCTCTTCATCACCTATGCCTTTATATTCAAAGCACAACATAGTATTCTATCTCTTTTCTTAGCGCAACATTCACTAAGTCTTTTTAAGTGCAAATCTTCATCACATTTTCCTAGCACAGCATTTCATTTTACTTACCTCATTTTCCTAGCATTCAGAGGACTAGCGCGGCTTATTTTATTCTATACTTTACTTCTAATACTTACCTTCATTATTGCACAACATTAGTGGTGTAGGAGCACCTAGGTAGGCTAGTGGATGCATTGTAACCTAGGGATTCTTTATGTTTTTGGCTTGTAGTGGTTCTATCTAGACCACAAGGTTAATAAGGGGACATCTTGTTCCTAGTGTGTAGAGAGTTAGTAGGAGGATGGGTCTTATTAGGTCTTTAGAGACATTTGTGTCCATTTAGGTCCAATAGGGTGTTTTTGGCATTTTGTGACAAAATGAGCCAAACAAGGGAATAAAGGTCCTATTTGATGTTATTTAGTCATATTTGGTAGATTGGAAAACTTTGGGCAAGGTTAGACCAAGTTTGGATACCATTATCAAAAATTGCAAAAAGTTGTCAATGTTGTCATTGACAACATTGACAACTTTTATGACAAGAATGTAATTTCGAAGGAATTAGTTCCTTAAATGTATGAAATTAGTTTCCTAGTGTTTGGATCAACTATATAAGACCATCCTCGAGATGTGTGAAGGGTTGGAAAGTTGGAGAAATTTTGTGTACGGACTGCGTATGTCAATAACAATGACTGTTAAGGTGTTTTGAGGTGATCAGATAGTTTAATGGATTGAATCCAATTATATGAGAATTGTTTTGTGTAATGTAGGTTGATAGAATATTTTTTATGATGTTAGTTTGTTTTATCAAATAGTTTTAGTTTCTTGTTTAAATTCTTTTGTTTTCAGCACTATCGTTGTCCTGAACTAAGCACTGTGAACAAATGGGTCTTAACTCCATTTTCCACCGTGGAACTTGAACAAGATTTTAGATTATGAGAGTAGACTCCATGTAAATTGTGTATAGAGTAGGAGGGTCCTAGGAAGTTATGGCAGCCATTTTTAAGGTGATGCCCTAGGTGAGCCATAGTGGCATGGCTAGGGATCACCAGTGATTGCAGAGCTTGCTAGAGGGATTGAAAGAATTCATAGCTTCAATCAGTGGATGTGGGAAGGTAGGTGAGTCAATGAAGGACCCTTAACTCAGAGGATGAGTTTGGAGGAGTTTTTTTTCTATCCAAGAAGATCCATTTCTTATGTAGACACTGACAAAGACCTAAAACCCTGAATTTTAGGCATGAATATAGGAGGTAATGTACGGACACCTCTGAGATCCAAGACCTAGAAAATCCTTAGGTTCTTGGAAAAGGGTATCAGGATATGAAGTTTTTTTTCATGATTTTTTGGAGTTTTTAAGATTTATTGCAGAAAAAGAGCCTAATTAGGCCTAAAGCTTGTAGCCCTCTTTTGAGTGAATTTGCCTTGGAATTTGGAACTTGTTTAGGCTTACACTTCCAAGAAAGGTTGTGGACATTGGAATTGGTCCTCTTAACAATCTTGGAGACTACCTTTCCATTTGGGAATGTTTGGGATCCATTTGGATCAGATTGTGCAGATGGAGCAAGAAAGACCAATTTGGGTCTAGGTGAGAGCAATAAGAGTTTGGATTCTACTTTGTTAATGTTCACTAGTTGAAAGTGTTAGTTTCTTGTGAGAAGAAACCTAAGGATCGTAGGGTTAGTGAAAGAACCCTAGTAGGTCAGAGAATTGGCCTAGGAGACCCTAGAGTAGGTGTAAGAAAGAAGCAAGACTAGTGCTACATCAATTAGCAAGTCATTGTCTTTTCCTATTGCGCAGCTCATACTCATTTTATTGCACATCATTCTTTCTTTTCTAGAGTGATTTGACTGTAGTTTCCTTCACTTATCGCGGTTATATTCTCTTCTTTGCATACTTTATTCCCTTCTATCTTCTTTCATATAGCTCTGCGCAACTATATCTACTTTCATTTAAATCTTTCATTGCATGTTTTATACATCTACTAACATTGCACAGGTTTCAAAGGATTCAATATTCAAAGGCAACTAATAAAAGTATCTCTTTTTGCAGGTTACAGAAGTTTCAAAGGAAGCTATTAACAAAAATATAACTATTAATATCTTTAATCTGCATATTCTCTGAACTCATAATCATTACTTACATATCTTTTTTTAGTTTTAACTATTAATATCTTCAATTTGCATATTCTTTGAACTCATAATCATTACTTACTTTTCTTTTTTTAATTTTTTAGTTTGAACGTGCTTTTAAAATTTGACTCAGTTATCTCTAATTTCTTTATCTTATTCATTATAAATTAACATTTGCATTTTATTACTTCAATTTGTTCATCCAATTAATCTATCTTAGTAATTTGTTGTCATAGTTTAGTTTAAGGTTATTAGTTCTAATTTAGTATTTCACACTTTTAAATCGTTGTTTAATTCAAAAATTTAAACGTCATATTTTTTTCCTGGTTCATATTATCTCAAATCGTTTCATTCTAAAGTTCTTTGGATTTATTCCAACATATTTCCATTGTTTCTTCATTATTTAGTGATAATTAATTTTTTTTCACCATTTAAATTAAATTTAAATTTTTTTAAATATCATTATTTAACCATTCCTATTTTGATTAACATTAAGTTAACTTCATTTTTCTTAATCTTGATCATTATATATTCTCTTTTATATGCTTTGTTTAAGTTAATTTGATCATTAATCATGTCTACTCTAATTCCTGAAATTAAACTAAATAGTTCTAATTACCATCAATGGAAAACTCATGTTTCATTTCTATTTCATTTTAAACACCTACTTGAAGTTGCTATAGATGCTTCCATTGAACCAACTACTTCTACTTCACAAGCAGAAAAAGATGCATGAAAAACAAAAAATGAAGAGACTCTTGGTTTGATTGTTCTCTCCATCGTTCCTGATCTTTATGTCCTAATTGGACACTGCACCAAAGCTCATGAAGCATGGGCGATTTTGCAATAGACATATGACAGCTCATCTAAATCCCATAAGATTCAACTCCAAGATAACTTGGAGGACTTAAGGTATAATGATTTTAAAAATATGGATGAATTCTTACTCAAGTTTGATGCAATTAAAACTCAACTAAGTGGTGTTAATTTTAGTTTAAGTGATATTAGATTAATTACTATTATTCTTAAGAAATGCCTTCCTAAAGAATTTCAGAAATTTATCACTAACATTCCCTCTCATCTTGCTATTCCTACTTTAGCTCCTCATTTAACTTATGCTATCTTTTAAAATTTGTTATGTCAAGAGGAGGTTAAATTATTACAATTTGGTACTATTAAGTCTTTTGAACATGCTTTTGTATCTAAAGCTCAAAATCAAACTTATAAATCACATACTCATAATAATAATACCTC
>MU224645.1:3423882-3439032 GCA_018584345.1 Thuja plicata
CTTTTCCCCTTACCAAAATCTCTTGGCTCTTTGTTGGATTCTTGGAGTTTCTCATATGCTTGGTGGTTGATCTTGAAATCTTTATCTCACTTTTGGTTTATGGTAAAATCTTCTTGCATTTCATTTTCTTGGATTACTTCATGTTTATGTTTTCATTCTTTTAATACTTCTTACAGATGAGGATTATATTTTAAGCAACACATGAGACCATCATAAAAAGGAAACGAAACTTATTGCTTTTATAAAATACATGGGGCCCAAATGGAGACCTTCCTTTAAAAAGAAAAGAAGCTTGACCCTTAAACACATTGTGTCACCAAGTGGCAAGTGGTCATAGTCGCGGAGCCTTTAGCTATGGAAAAGGGGCACGTGCTTTAAAATACACACTGCAGTGACAAGTGATAGTTACGTGTTGATCCTGAAGCAAAGCCCATTATAGAAGGAAAATGAAGCCTTCGCGAAAGGGTTTAATCCCACGGCAATGTGAATTTTTGATTCACAAGTAGTAATTTTTTAACAAATATACAAAAATGGAAAGAGATAAAGGAAAGAATCCAAGAGAGTGAGCAAAAGGAAGTATTTTACCATAAACTCAAAGGATAAGAGATTTCTTCAAGATCAAGCACTAAAACCATCAAGATGCTCCAAGATCAACACAATGAGACAAAGATTTTGAAAGTGGAAAACTAAGAAATACCCCTTGTGTATATAATATAAATGAGGCAAAAATACTAGAGAAAGATAGAGAATGTGAGCAAGAAGCTCATTACAACATTGAGAGAAAGAGTTGAGAATGCAAGGAGAAGTGAGAACATTGTGAGAAGATTATACGAAGTGTATGGAGAAGAATATCTTGTATAGAGATGAGTGATGGAGTTAGAATGTAATTCTCATGTTCTATGAATGCCACATTCACATTAAGTGTGTGCCAAGTGTGAGAATCCTCTTAAGGAGGAATATCTTGTTTCTTTATTAGAGGAATTACAAAAATGTGACATGTCCTCCCAGTTGGACTAGAGGACAAAAACAAATTTAGGATACCTTGGTTTATCCTTATTTAAATAATACACCAAGGAAATATTATTAATTATAACACCCTTAAATGTTTACTTGGGGTGTTTACATGAAGGGAATTAAACCCAATGTTTTTTACAAAAATATGCAACTTGATCTTTAAATAAGGGAAGAAATTGTATTGTCTTCAAGGTTGCAAGGGGTCTTCTGGAAACATGACATACAAGCAGCTTTGGTAGAGCCAAGAGAAGTGGATGAGTCCTTTAAATGTGCTCAAGTGGAAGTATATGCACATCTTCAAGTAGTCTTATGATTCATAGGACATGTGTAATTGAATTGATGTTTTTAATGTGCCTTGATGGATCACGTGAAACAAGAACAACAAAACAAGAAATAAGACAACTATCCACAAGTAGAATTCCATCTAAGATTCAAGTTAGTATATCTTTTGAAATTTGTAACATCATAAGATAATTTTAAGAAATCTCTCGTAGAGTTAACTAAGATAAAGGGTTAAGGATAAATGCAATTGTTCACCAAAATGCAATGGAGCTAACATGATATCAAGATAAGCTAAATGCTCAAAGTTTCAAAATGAACAAGTTAGGTACAAAAGTATTTATCAATGCTCCCATGAAAGAAATATACTAATACACAAATGAACATAGAAAAGGTCAACTAATGAAACCTGCATCAATCACATGGATATAGACAACCCACTAATGAGTCATCCTACTACAAGTGAATGGGTCGTGACTCCATCACCTACATGACCCATGATCTAAGCAATGAAGAATGCAGTGCATTTATCACATTAGTATATTAATTAAAGAAATATGACAGAGACAATGAGAAATTAGTAGAATATGCAACTCAAGCGCCAAATTAACTTAAGATCCTGATTTTCCAAGCATGTTTTACTGTTGTGAACCATAAGAAAAGATTATGAGTAGTAATAACATATTGACTTCAAATATACGAGAAATCCAACAAAATTCAAGAAGTATTTCAAGAACAACATCCTCACCAAGAGAAAAACAAGCAATAGAAAAAGTTGATAAACATCAACTGAAGTAAGTGCATCCAATGCAGCTTACAAATGGAACAAGTTGATAAACATCAAGTGAAGTAAGTGCATCCTAATACAACTTACAAATGAAACAAGTTGATAAACATCAACCGAAGTAAGTGCATCCTAATGAAACTTACAAATGGAACAAGTTGATAAACATTAACTGAATTAAGTGCATCCCAATGCAACTTACAAATGAAGCAAGTTGATAAACACTAACTGAAGTAAGTTCATCCCAATGCAACTTACAAATGGAACAAGTTGATAAATATCAACTGAAGTAAGTGCATCCTAATGCAACTTACAAATGGAAACAAGTCGATAAGCATCAACTGAAGTAAGTGCATCCTAATGCAACTTACAAATGGAACAAGTTGATAAACATCAACTGAAGTAAGTATATCCCAATGCAACTTACAAATTAAAACAATGGATCAAATGGAAGTCATAAAAGATGCAATAATAGATCATATAAAACCTAAGAGCAATTAATGCTAAATAATGAAATAATCCACTGGAAGGCAATGTTGTATGATTAAAAATTAGCGACATTAAGGACATAAGAAAACAATTTAAAATACTAAAGAAAGAAATACCCCCTGAAGATGCACCATACCACTAAAAAGGGCTAGTAACATTATGACAAATTATAAATACATGGTGGGATTGATTACCGTTATCCTCCTTAGAATTAGAAGGTTGACGATTTTGATTCATGGGCCTTTTATCCTTTTTCTTTTCAAAGCATTTATTAGTTACATGGTCGTCTTTCCCACAATAGGTGCAATGGGGTCTTTGATTTATCTTATGATGATTTGAGTTATGATGGGTATTGTGATTATCGCTAACATTATGATGGGTATTGTTATGATTATTATAATCGTTATTATGATAATAATAATTATTATTAGAGGTATTATTGTTATATGAGCTATTATTTTGATTTTGATGCTTAGACACACAAGCATGTTCATAAGTTCTAAGAATACCAAATTGCAGTAACTTAGCTTCCTCTTGATGTAACAAATTTTGAAAAATTGCATAACTTAAGTGAGAAGCTAAACTAGAAATAGCAAGTTGAGAATGAATGTTAGTAATAAACTATTGAAATTATTTAGGAAGACATTAATCTAGGGTGTTATCCCAAGAATAGCCATCGTCATACGGTTCATCCCAAACAAGAGAATTATCATAGAGAGGATTATACATAATTAAATTAAAAAAATGATAAGATTAAGCCAAACGGAGTGAAATACATTGAAGATAAAATGTTAAAGAGAGAGAAAAGTAAATTTAAGGATAATGTTACCAGTTAAATTGCAAGAAAATTAATAATTAAAAAAATTTAATTTTTTTGTTTAAGTGATTAAACAATTTTTTATTGCAACTGTTTAACAAAATGGCAATTGGAAAAAGTTTATTTTGATAAAAAGTGAAATGAGATAAGACGGTATTAAAAAATATTAAGTGAAAATTTTGTTTTAACGTTTTAACTTTTTTTGTTAAACAAATTTGAACAAATTTTGTTAAAATAAAAATAAAAATAAACAACAAAATCTAATGATAATGGAATCGACTAAGATTAGAGTTGTAAGAAACCTGCATAACGATATACTGACAAGTTGCAACTATTTAAAAAAATGTTATAAGGAAGATAATGAATAGCCTGCAAGAAACCAACATATGCCAAAAAAGGCATTATAATGATTAGATGGTAATAATAAACTGCAACTTTTAAATAAGATAAAACATTAAAGAAAAAAATTGCAGTGATATGATGAAACATGCATTAATAAATAGAATCTTGAGAGCAGTGAATGTAACAACTCCTGCGTGAAGAAGGTTGCTCTCCAATGTTGTGTGAGGTTTAATGTAGCCAAGGAAGAACTATCAAGGGAGATAGAAGTTGAAAGTGATGAAAATATGGTGAGGAGGCAGTGCAAGGGAGGCATCAACCATGCAACAAAAGAGAGCTAATATGTTGCGTGAGGTAAGGCTGCGTGATGAGTAGCTGAGAGAATAGGCTGTGAGGGGGAAGGTGAGGAGAAGGTGAGGAGAGGGGAGAGGTAAAGAAAATTTGTGCATGTTTTCTATTTGGAGGAGAGAAGGTTATGTGGGGGGTGAGCAGTGTGGGAAGAGGAGCTTAAGGCTGCGTGGGGGAGTAGTATAAAGATATAATAGATTCGTGAGTGATGAAAGAAAGAGGGAGAGGAAACACAAATATGTTGCTGCATGGAGGAGGCAGACAAGGCTTCATTTTGACCAAGGAGAGGCCACACAAAATGATGGAGAAGTTGTACGAAAAAGGGAAATGTTGAAATGGACAGCAAGGGAAATGCGTGTAAAGAGAAATTGAAACCAGCAAAGAGATATTGTATATAATAGCCAACAGAGACTAAAGGATATGAAATGAAAAAAAAGGATAATAAACACCAAATAGAAATGAATTAACTTTTGAGTAAATAACGTTATCAATGGCAAATAGAACAATACGTATGAGATGAAAATATTTGACAAAAAGAAAGAACTAGAGCTTAGCCTCTAGAGAAAAATAGTTAGAGATATATAATATATAAAAAACAGAGATATAAACAAGAGAGATTAGAAGAAATAGAGTTAAACAATGATCAATCCTGCATGCATAGAGATATAAAAAAATAGAGATATATAAACCAGAGATGTCATAGAATACTGAGATTAGTATTAATGGAATCCTACAAGAATCAAACCAGCAGAGGGCTAATAAAAAAGATGATTAGATTAAAAATTGTAAGAACATTAGAGCATGCAAGTATTAAATCCCTTGTGATTGCCCGAAAAAGGGTGAAGGAAAAATGAGATTGAAACGGGTTTGGCTGAAACCAACCAAACCAAAAAATAAATTAAAAATCAATTCTTTGGTGATATGCCGCACAAAGAGGGTTAGAAAAAAAATGAAAAAAGGAAACCTACAACAAAGAGTTAAACAACCAATGAAAAGACTGATCTTCTTCTCAAACTAGATATTCTTCGAATGGTACCTTCATGAAAACACTCAAACAAGGGTTAGCTAGCTCTGATACCATCTAAGAAATATAAAAAAATGGAAAGAGTTAAAGGAAAGAATCCAAGAGAGTGAGCAAAAGGAAGTATTTTACCATAAATTCAAAGGATAAGAGATTGCTTAAAGATGAAGCACTAAAACCATCAAGATGCTCCAAGATCAACACAATGAGATAAAGATTTTGAAAGGGGAAAATGAAGAAAAACCCCTTGTGTATATAATATGAATGAGGTAAAAATCCTAGAGAAGCAAGAAGCTCATTACAACATTGAGAGAGAATTGTGAATGCAAGGAGAAGTGAGAACATTGTGAGAATATTATACAAAGTGTGTGGAGAAGCATCTCTTAAGTAGAGATGAGTGATGAAGTTAGAATGTAACTCACATGAATTCCACATTCACATTAAGTGTGTGCCAAGTGTGAGAATCCTCTTGAGGAGGAATATCTAATTTCCTTATTAAAGTAATTACAAAAATGTGACATGTCCTCCCACTTGGATTAGAGGACAAAAACAAATTTGGGATACCTTTGTTTGTCCTTATTTAAATAATACACAAAGGAAAGATTATTAATTCTAACAAATGTTATCATCTTCACTCATCCTCAATGTTTCATTTTTACCTTTCAGGCTTTGTAGCTTCACTTGCTTCACAAACTTGTTTCCTTCATATAATGTTTCTAATTTTTCCCATACTTCATACGCAGTCTCCAATCCTAGAACATTTGTATATTAACCATTTGATAAGACACTCTTTAATACTTCATATGGTCTGGTATTAATCTTGAATTCTTTCTTCTCATCAGGTGTCGTAGTAGCAAGATCAATAGGAGGCTTATAATTTTCTTTGTAACAACCCAATGTTCTTCACTAAGACATCTCAAGTGTGTAATCATCTGGTCCTTCTATATAGTATAGTTTGTTCCTTCAAATCTTGGACAATCCTTCTTAAATGTTGACATCCTAGATCTCCTCAAGTGGTCAAGCTTCTCAAAGAGGGCACTAGCTCTGATACCAATTGTTAGACCTTAAGAAGCACACACACAACTGAGAGGGTGGTTGAATCAGTTGTTTCACAATATCAATAATCTTTTACCAACTTACAAACTTTAATCTCATATCTGAATGATAAAAATGAAAGCAATATCTCAACACAATAAGAAACACATAACACCAAGATTTTTGACATGGAAAACCTATTAGGGGAACATCATGGTGTAGATGGAACCCACAAGATGAATGCACTCAGTGAGAAGTAGTGTACCTTGTTAGGAGTATCAAAAATGGGAATGCACGTGCATTCAAGCACACTACCTAGAGTTCACTACTCAAACACTATAACAACAAGGCTCACTTCCTTACAACATCAACCGATCATAGATCAAAGAGGACTTACAGTCCAAACACATGAATTGACTGATAGCATCTATTATGCCAAAATAGTTCAAATGAAGTGCATAGATCTATTTCAGATTCCACTCATACTTCTTCATACAACATCATATACATCATTTATTCCATCTGTACATACATTCTCACACTTTCACAACTTCAAATAATTACATCAATAAATACAATCCATCAACTCATCTCAACTAGGTTGGCCAGGGACCTAATTGCTAACAATTAATAAAATTACAATTCATTCCATAATGTGATCCATTGAATGTCAGCCAGGACATTGTAATGAACCATATCAATAACTTTGAATACACTCCAGATCGACAAATCACACTCTAAAACCTCACAACACGTTAGATAATTAGGTCAGCTAAGACCAAATTAAGAACACCAACACGTTACATGAGAATCATGTATCATGATCACTTCAACCAATGCGAACCAACAAAATGATCAAGAAACATCAACAAGCAATGCAAAGTACCTCAGCAACCTTCGCATTAACATGAACTCAAGATCTAAATTCATTTATACACTATTCATCAACAATATCATCTACAACCTCTTTTACTCAAGAAAACTAGATTTCTAGTATCTAGATCATGAACCACCCTAGTTGAGGACACATATGTACATCCAAAACTCACTACCAGATTAGCAACCAACAACTCTTCAACACCAATCCATACCGATCAAAAAATTGAAACTTTGTCACTTCCTAAACAACCAAAATACCAATATCTGATAAATCAATCATAACTCTCACAAATCATCACTCTAACATCTACAAAATGACATGAATTGAATACAAACATGTTAGAAAACAACTGTATGATTGCAAATTTAGATCTTATGTGTAGTATATGTACCAAGAAATTCAACCTTACTGAACATACCGGGAACATTGTCTTTAACAGTAGAAATATGTTGAAATCAATGAAAAAACATTAATTTCAACATATATTTGCACAATATGAACAACATCTCAAAAATATCCAACAAGTTCTACTTGTGAATGATTACCAATTCAAGTCCTTTAACTCATATCTTTGACTGACCCTTTGATATGTTAATTGATTCATCTAGTTAGGGCACAACCCTTATCCGAGTCCTTATTTTCCTTGTACATTTTTTCATGTGGATAGTTTCAATCTGCTTGCCATTAAATGTTTTTCTCATCAAGAAACTTTATTTATCTATGTGATTGTCTAGGCTTTTACACTAACATATGTCTTATGTAGGATCTGGAAGATTAACGGTTCATGTTCATGTGTTATTGTATAATTAACTTTAAGTTACATTCCCTTCTTTATCCACAAAAACAAGGGACAACAAGTAAAAAGGGGCTAATTCTTCTGCTTCTTTTCCTACATCAATAGTGTGGATCTTGACGTAACTGCATGAATATGCAAACATGCTCATTAAAGCTAACTCTGAAGCTCTATATTGTCTGTGGTGATGATGAATGTCTGGTTTAGATAAATTCCAAATTTTTTTGGATTTAATGAATGAGATAGGACCACTTTGACTACTCTAACCCCACAAGGAAGCCACTTCATCTAGGTCATGCCAATGAGATTATTCCACATGTTAGTTCAAAGTGGTGGCACGTGGACATCATGGATATAAATCAATGCTTTGAATATAAAGCACAATCACCTTTTACATGATCAATGGTGCTCAATTTTATCTCAACCAATCTCAATTGAATATGTAAGTACTTTATCTACTATTATTTTACATGATAAATGGTGCTCAATTTTAGCTCAACTAATCTCAGTTGAATCTATAAGTACTTTGTCTACTATTATAAGTTAATTTCTTGGAAAATAGTGACCGAACCTGTTGTAAGTCATATGGTAGCTATGTCATCTAGCATATGACATCACATGAACACAAAATAGTGATCACATAGCTTAAAACTAACCTCAAATCCAATATGAAGTGAAACCAAATATATAAGAAGATAATCAAGAACAAAGAGAGGAAAATTGCAAATCAACACTTGTAGAATGTCCTTGTACATTCACCTCTAAATGCCAGTTATTTCAAGTATGATCTCCTCCATAAAACCCCAAACAAGAAGCCATAACAACACCCAAACTTTTTCGATATCTTAGACTAAACTAATACATATATCATCTAATCAACATAGATGTAAGAATATCATAACTAGAAAGATCAAACCAAAACCATTCCCAATCCAAGAATAATCCCAATTAAACCATCCCCAAAACTCAATCATTAATGAATACCATTATAATAATAACTAAAATGAACAAGGAGATAACAAATGCCAAATATCTCTCTAATTGAATCCTCTAGAACTAACAATCGCCATAGTTCAAGATCTGTATCTAGGAAAGATAAGCATAAAAGATAATGAAATTGAAAGGAACAATGGGAAATATTACCTCTCAAGTAGTACAATGCAGAGTTGATCTAGGTGGATCTAGAAGAAATGAAAATTTTATAGTCTCAAAATCTCACAAAAGAAACATCATTAGAAAGTGGTCGTTGACATGGTCCTAATGCAGCTTGAACAGACTCAAAAGGAGCTCATATGCAGAAGTTATGTACGGTCAAAGGCTTGGTCAAACATGCAAATGAGGTATTCAAAAAGGTGCAAAAATTAATCATCTCAAATTCCAAGGAAAAATGATGTCAAGTCGTAGTGCTTATCACGCTGATTTCAGAACTATATTCAGTTTCTAAAATGGAGTCTGTATGTAAAAGTCACAGCTAGTCAAAGTTGTGCAGTCAAAGGTTGACCAATAATGACATCAACATGATGTGGAAAAGAAGGTGATGTGGCAAATTGATCAATCAAAATTCAACATGTGGCACAGTGACATGGCAGTACCAGTCAGCAAAAGGTCAACGTGGCATGATGTACAATTGGTCCATGTGATTATCTAGGCTTTCCATTACGTGTTTTTCTCATCAAGAAACTTACTTGATCCATGTGATTGTCTAGGATTTTGCACTAACATATGTCTCATGTAGGATCTAGAAGATTGATGGTTCATGTTCACATGTTATTTCATGATTAAATTTAAGTTGCATTCCCTTCTTTATCCACAACAACAAGGGACAACAAGTAAAAAGGGGCTAATTCTTCTGCTTCTTTTCCTACATCGATGGTGTGGATCTTGATGCAACTGCATGAATATAAAAACATGCTCATTAAAGCTAACTCTGAAGCTCAATATTATCTGTGGTGATGATGAATTTCTGGTTAAGATAAATTCCAATATTTTTTGGATTTAATGAATGAGATGGGACCACTTTGACTACTCTAACCCCACAAAGAAGCCACTTCATCTAGGTCATGCCAATGATAGTATTCCACATGACAGGTCAAAGTGGTGGGCACGTGGACATTATGGATATAAATCAATGCTTTGAATATAAAGAAAAATCACCTTTTACATGATCAATGGCACTCAATTTTAGCTCAACCAATCTCATTTGAATATGCAAGTACTTTATCTACTATTATTTTACATGATAAATGGTGCTCAATTTTAGCTCAACCAATCTCAGTTGAATCTATAAGTACTTTCTCTACTATTATAAGTTGATTTCTTGGAAAATAGTGATTGAACCTCTTGTATTAATTCATATGGTAGCTATTTCATCTAGCATATGAGATCACATGAGCACAAAATAGTGATCACATAGCTCAAAACTAACCTCAAATCCAATGTGAAGTGAAACCAAACATCTAAGAAGATAACCAAGAACAAAGAGAGAGAAACTGCAAATCAACACTTGTAGCATGTCCTTGTACATGCACCTCTAAATTCCATTTATTTCAGGTATGATCTCCTCCATAAAACCCCAAACAATAAGCCATAACAACACCCAAACTTTTTTCAGTATCTTAGACTAAACCAATACATATATCATCTAATCAATATGGATGTAAGAATCTCATAACTAGAAAGATCAAACCAAAACCATTCCCAATCCAGGAATAATCCCAATTAAACCATCCCCAAAACTCAATCATTAATGAATACCATCATAATAACAACTAAAATGAATAAGGAGACAAAGAAATGCCAAATATCTCTCTAGTTGAATCCTCTAGAACTAACAATCTCCATAGCTCAAGATATGTATCTAGGAAAGATAAGCATAAAACATAATGAACTTGAAAGGGACAATAGGCAATATTACCTCTCAATTAGTACAATGCAGAGTTGATCTAGGTGGATCTAGAAGACCTGGAAATTTCACATTCTCAAAATCTCACAAAAGAAACATCATCGGAAAGTGGTCGCCGACACGGTCTTGACACAGCTTGAACAGGCTCAAAAGGAGTTCATATGGAGAAGTTATGTATGGTCAAAGGATCAGTCAAACATGTGAATGAGGCATTCAAAAAGGTGCAAAAATTAATCATCTCAAATTCCAAGGAAAAATAATGTCAAGTCGTAGTGCTTGTCACGCTGATTCTAAAACTATATTTGGTTTCTAAAATGGAGTCTATATGTAAAAGTCATTGCCAGTCAAAGTTGTGTAGTCAAAGGTTGATCAATGATGACATCAACATGATGTGGAAAGGTAGGTGATGTGGTAGATTGACCAATTATAATTCAACATGTGGCACAGTGACATGGCACCAGTCAGCAAAAAGTTGATGTGGCATGGTGTACAATATGTCCAATCGTGTGTTGAGACATGTACCCACAAGATCCAATGGCATGCTTCCACATGGCACCTAGGTGGCAAAATTTGGCTCAACATTTCAACAAAATCCATTTTGAGAGGTTCATACCTTTAATCTCATCCTTACTAGAATGCACCTCCACCAATGCACCAATCATGAGCCTTGGGATAGCATGTGCATTTACTTTATATAAAGTAATCACTAAAGGAAAAAATACACCTGAAGATGAAAATCTTGCCGCAAAATTTTAACCTTCAACAACCTACTTGAAAGTAGCTTAGAAAGCCGCTGCGCCATGCTATGTTTTTGGGATAATTGTTTGACAAGATTTTAGTTATCTAAATAAATCCAAACTCTTAACAAATTAATATCCAAAATAGAACATATCTAATATTTAGAATATATGGCAAAATTATATGGGTCATTATTTAAATATTAGTAAATCTGATTCTTAAAATAATGTTAAGGATCTACATGGGCTATTTATGGAAGATTTATTTGTTATTTAAGGTAGAATGGTTATCATGGTGGTTATTTGGTTTTAAGCCAAATTGGGCATATTTTGTGTATAAAAGGAGTCATTTTCCTTTGTAAAGACAATTAACCTTGGAGAGAGAATTTTGGAGATTGGAGAATTACTTCCTAGAGGAAAATTCTTTGTGAGAGGAAAATTTTCAAGGTGTTATTATACATGAAAAATTGTAAAGTGAGAGAGATTGTTAGGAAATTGTATGTAGGTTCTTAAAAGATTGGATAATGTAACAAGGTGTTCAGCCTGGCGATATTAATAAAGTGGTTCCAGCATTAAGAAACAAACTTGGAGACGTAGTCTTGATTGGACGAAATCCTTTATCAACCTATTTTTATCCTTCTATCTTCTGTCTTATTTTTCTTCTATCTCCTATCTCACATTCTCCTTAATTTCTTTCTACTATTTCATTTCAGTATAAATTCTTTCTAATTACTTTATTTTAATAATTAGTTAAGTTCTTTATGTTGGAATAATGGAAGGGTGTGTACTGAGAGGGGAAGGGTGAATCAATACCCTTAAATCTTTTATTAATTAACCTTAGTAATCCTTTCTTGCATTACAACCCATATTTTTTTTCTACCTTATGCATGTAATATCAAAACATAAATGTAAGTGCATGTAAACAATCATAGAAACATTCATGAAACTTAGTTACACATGACACAAGAATTGGTAATGCAAAAAACCCCTGTTAGAAGTTAAAAACTGCGGTGGGGATGAAACCCACAAAAATTCACTATCTACAGAATGGAAGGTGTCGGTTAAGGCTACAAGTTGTGATCACTTCTGATGATCTTACCCTGCTAGGAGTAACATGTTTAGAATTGTTAAGTCTACTCTATTAAGATATTTTAACAACAATATTAAGTGTGCACTCAGTTAACAGATTTACAATATGACTATTAAGTCCACCTTCTTGAAGGATTTATTCTATTTTCTACAATTGTTAGAGAGTAGTCAAAAATACATATGACCTGATAACTTGCAATCTTGAATTGATGAATACCAATCCTTTAATTTCTCAAAAACAATATCACCTTACTGTGATGAATAATACCTTTGTTCTTCTTGGTTGCCTTGAATCTAGTTCTTCATAACTGAATTCTTTCTTTTGTGTCCTTCTGCATGAAACTCTCTATCTGATCAATAGATGTCTTCTATAGCTACAATCATTATGTTCTGATTGATTATACATCTATATATATAAAGGTTTTGACCTAATTAGGTTTCATACTTTACAAGAAAATTCTATGATCAAAGGCTTACAACTTGACCTTGATCTCCTAGTTTGCATGTTTACAATCAGTTAAACTAATCAAAAATATTACTTATGCTTTACTTGATCCTCAAGAAATGGTTTTATAGCTAAGCATAAAGCTATTTATAAAAAATAAAGTCCTCTATTTGACGTGTATCTTAGATCCTCTTTTCTCGAGAATAAAATTGTCTCTCGATAGACTGGTGCTCGGGTTACTCTATAGACTATGCTCTCGTGTTACTCTGTGAACTATCTGTCAGTGATAGTGCTATCGGTGTTTATTGATCTTGGTGATCACTGTGCTAAGACACTTTTTGTGACCTCTGCACTTTGACTATTTCAATGACCTTTACGCTTGACTAAATGTTGTCACTCGGTGATCATATAACTGACCATTCAAAAACTATTTCCTTGTATACTTATGAAAAACTTACGATCCTTTAGTATTATCAATCTCCCCCTTTGGCATTAGTATCAAAAACTGATATGTGCAAACACATATGTTCAGTATATACACCAAGTGTTTACCTTGTCAATGACTTCCCCTATGTGCATGTTTTGGTACAGTGCATGTACATGTTTCTTCCTTATTACATTTTCCCTTTTGCATTTTCCCCCTTTGGATTTTCCCTCTTTGGTACATTAATTTTCCCCCTTTTTTGAAAATAATTACAAAGGTGTAGTACTTACAGCTTGTCAAATATGTGGGCATGGAATTTTTGAATATCTGCCATCTTCTTCTCCCTTTTCTCCTTGAGGTGCTTGAGGGTCATGTGTTAAAAAGTGACTCTGGCGTGCATGTCATATATACTCTCGGTGACTGACATCTCTGGGGTGGAAATTAATGTCTTTTCTGAAGTCATGTGTTTCAACAACAATGTGAGATTTGGTAGTAACATAGCTTAGAGCTCGGTTACATCATCTCTAATTTTTCTTTCATTCTTTTGTATCTCTAGTCTCAATCATTTGGATTCTAAAATCTTCTCATAATGCAATTGGAATGCATTTTCCTCGGTTGTGAGACCTTGTGCACTAGCTTTAAGATCTTCATCTATCTTTGCTATCTTTTCACTATGCTCTGTGAAGTGCTCTAGAGTGCATAACTTTTGAACTAAGTTAACTACTTCTGATATTATTGGTTCCTTGTGCACTAGCTTTAAGATCTTCATCTATCTTTGCTATCTTTTCACTATGCTCTTTAGTGAAGTTCTCTAGAGTGCATAACTTTTGAACTAAGTTAACTACTTCTGATATTATTGGTTCCAATATAGTAACTAGCTCAGAAAGTTTTACCTTGTTTTCTACCACTTCTTGGTTGATCTTCTCGGCGAGCTTGTAATGACACTTCTCTTCTGCATACTTCGGCTTCTACATTCTATGATGTTATGGCCTCGGTAAGAACTGCTAGTTGATCAAGAATTGGTGCATTTTGATCAATTTGAGTGTTAGGTACTGTCTGCAATATAATTTCCTTTGTTGTATCTAAAACTTGTGAATTGTAAGGAAACTCAGGTGTGGAAACATCTTCCTACACTAATCTCTAAAGGAAAGTATTGTGCAAATTCTTTTAAATCCTTACAATTTCAGATTTTTTAACTACTTTAACAATGATATTGCAGCCATATAGCATGCATACAAAAAATAGAGAATGACACAATGATTTACCCTTGGTAAAACCTTTCGGTAAAAAACCCCAGCACTCCAAAACTTGCACAATGTATTATCTTCAACACAATGGTTACAACACACTTGCAATGCAAGTTCTTTCAGGAGACAATCGACACTCAAAGACAAATATAGTAGCATGAGATCATACCAACAATATACTCTTTTCCTATCCTAGTCTACAACCCTAAAAAATGCTTATATCACACGCTTTCCTTTTTAGGGAAACTTCCAAAGATAGCCGTATTAGGGTTTTATCATTCTCTGAGAAAATAGGAACCTGAACCCTACGATTGTAGAAGAGTGTATAGTACTCAACTTTATCAGTTGCCACATGTCTTTCCTATCTTCACCCGTCATCAAATCTTCTAGAAATAGCTCTTACGTGTCATAGGAATCTGTCATAACCGTTTCAGCCATGATCTCCTTACACACAATTCAAGATGCTGACACATCAAGTGGAGTGACACATCAACATGCCAACTAGAC
>MU224645.1:3463845-3493649 GCA_018584345.1 Thuja plicata
ACATCAGGAACAAGCAACCTAGCAAGACCACATGTCCAAGGGTTTGATACTGGGATGGGCTTATCAGAATTTTTATAGAAGTAATTGAAAAGGGAGAAACCTGTTGTGCCCGGGGTCACAGCATCTCAAATGTTCTTGTACACATCCAGGAGAACATTAGCATCGGCGTTCTTATTCTGCGTTGAACCTGGTAGGAGACGGAGAAACTCATCAGAGAAACTTGCTTTTCCTTTCTGTTCCTCTCCACTTCCTCCACTTGTTGAAGCAACACTCACAGCTCTGCTCATCCTTGCAACACCCTCAATCTCTTTTTCCTTACCAATATTGAAAAAAATCTATCTCAAATATCAGCTGTTTGTTTTGTGCACAATCTCCTGCAATTTAGAACTCTCTGATCATCTTTGGATACACTGCAAACTGAGCAAAATATCGCTCTTCTGAAAATTAGCAACTTGGGCTCTGAAGACTGAAAACATGGTGAATGAGAATGAATGCACTATCAACTCCTTATAGCCATCATTCAGAGTACACAGCCCATAATTCGGAGACATCGGTTCTGTCATTAATTTGGCATGCTGTGAACTCGAATACAAAAACCTAGCCGTAGTCCCTAAGCTTGACAGAAAATCAAATTTTCAAAAATGAATCCTCGGAGCAATCATATAATGTTTAAGAGAGCTAACATGTCACATTCTAATTCATTGTCTGTCTCACATATCAGCTACTCTTTTTGCACAGTAATCAAAATACGAGCCTGTGATTGGTTGCCAAGAGATTTACTCTGTCATATCAAAAAACTGCTGTCGTTTCTTAGATCTTGTGATCAGGTGACTGCGCGACTGCATTAAGTCTCTTTGTCGTAGGCCTCTGTTATTAACCATGGTTCCATCTCAAGACTTGGCGACAATGTGCTTTCTTAACTTTGGCTGACCCAAGTGATTATCTGGCGATCACGCGACATAACTGAAATCATAGTCGCGCACAGTTAATAGTAACTCACCATTCTTTCTGAGACTTCATGACCAACCATTACCATTAACCTTTACGGTTATCTCTCTATCGCTGAGTGTTTAATTTCTGTTTCAAGACTTCGCGACAATGCCTAGTCGCCTAGTCGAGAGATATAAGCCCTGAGCATTCAACTTTACCTTAACATGTTATAAGCGCCCCCTTTTCACTTCTAACGACTGCGCAACATACCCTAATCGCCAAGTCGGGAGGAATTTTCCCTTGCGGAACTTTTCTTCTCAGACTTCGCGACCATCGTTGGATCTTCTGATTCTTTCATCTGACGGCTGTCGCTTAATCGCTCAATGTTTCTTACATGCCCTTAAATCATTTCTAGACATCGCGAAAGAAGGCAAAGCACCTTAGTCTCAAAGTTGCTGAATCCATTTTCTCCTTCTCGCGACCATGCAATAATATTTTAAATGTCCACCCGCCTTACGACACATGTCACTCGATGATTGGTTCACTTACTGCATACTAGGGGACTGAGTCATCATCTTGTTCTGGCAACATCCCGACTTAACATTACTGCAAACTTCAAACGATCAGTCATGAAGTCTTGGTTGGAATCTCTTAATGTCCGTTTCATTTCGAGACCACGCGACTGAAGGCCTAACTTAACTGTTAGCTTTGGCTTGATTTGGCGATAACGCGACACAAAAGTAATCGCAAAGTCTGAAGACATTTTCATGACTGTTAAAAATCTTCCGTGATCACCCGACTAAGTAGTGGGTCCCATTTACATAAAGCTTTATAACATGAGTATCTCGCGACCACCTGACATAAAAGAAATCGCTGAGTCTCGGAACACTGAAGGAATATTCTGATTTTGAACGAGACTACGCGACACAAGGAAAAAACAAAGTCGGGAAGACAAATGGAATATTCGGCTGGGGTAATGCGAGGAGGCGACTTAAATTAAAACACATGCCTTAAGTAAATGAAAAATTAACGTTGAAACATAAGACATGACCTAGGGTTTTAAATTCATCATTTAACACTTGGAAGACTAAGGGTTTTTAGGGTTTTTGCAATTTGAGCAAGGTTTAGACTTGAAAACCTGAAACATGGCAGAAGTAAGGAAACAAGGAATGAGAGATAGCTGAATTAAGCACACCAGAATATAGAGAGGGGGACAAGGAACCAGGAGAACTACCAAAATAGGAAATACAACCAACAGGTTGTGTCCCAAGTGATATTATTGACAGAGGAAAAGAAATTCTAAAAATAGAAGAATGTGCACATAAGGAGGGAATCGAACTTATATGTGTTGGATCTAGCTTATTTAATTATTCTCATATTCTCCTCCAGTTCCTTCAGTAGTAGCTCAGATAAGTCCAACTAAAGTCACTTCTTCACAATCTTATAAGCAGTGTCAACTGCTCCACATGATATGTTGTTCATTCTTCTAGCTTGGGATATCTTGTACCCAATCACACATGCACTGAAATTCATCTCAGGGTCAGTGATTGTATTGAATTTCAATCCTCTTCCTTCCCATTTTTCCTTAGTTGGTTTTTCAATGTCAGGACATGAAGGATGCTTTAGGGCTTTTTCCTTGTCGGTGATGGGATAACATGTTACAGTGTGAATCATATCCTTTGTGATTGGTTTTGGTTCATCCAACCACATTTTTCTGTCATGTACCTGACTAAGTACAATGCGTATCCACTCAATTTTAAACTCTTTTGGGAACAATAGGGAATTGGTTAACCCTTTCACCTCAATGTGCTTGTGTTCCTCTTTCAGGTTTCCATCCTGGCATAGATTCTTGTAAGCTTCTTCAATCTCAATATCTCTGATTTCAGCAACCTTGCAGTGGATGTATGCATGTATATCTTCAAGCAGCAAAACCCTAGGAGGTATACTTGAAAATGCTCCCTTGTCGTTGGGTTGAGCAACAACCTTAGGGAAAAATTTATAGTTGGGCTCCTCACAGGTTGTGTTCTTAATCAGGTTGATCTTTGAGTCCTTTGTATTCTTGATCTTTGAGACTCACGAGGTAGTTTCCATTATTTGAAAAATATCTAGGGCTTCTTGCTAAATAAATGGTTAGCTCGATGAGTCCAGATACTCACTTGATATTTTCTGTGGATGGTAGAAATTTCTTGGAGTAGCCTTTGAATGTGTTGTGAATCATTATGCAATCTTGTCACTATTAGTCACTCTTCTTTTCTCTGTTGTTTTCACTTTATCGCTTGGTGAATGAATGATCTCTTTTTTGACCTATTTATAGAAAATAACCTAAGTGGTGCAATGAATTCTTTATCTACCACTCGGTCGATGAAACAAAGATGGTTGGGTATCATACCAAAGTCTTCATCCTCGGTGAGTATGCAATGCTTAGGGTAAGTGAAAACTTAGTTGTACTTTTCACATGTTCACTGATGGTGCTCATTATGTAGCAAAGACTTGATTGTCTTTTACATGTTTACTGATGATGCTCAATTTACATTAACAACTTGGTTATTTTTCATATGTATACTGACGATGCTCAGTGTGTATTGACTGAAGAGACTAGATTCACAAAATCATAACAAGTAATACCATAGTGCATCTCCATTCATGCTAATTTGGCATATTATCAATGAATATTGTAACTGATGTAAAATATAACTTTGTACAGTACAATTCCATACTTGTATTTCTTAGGTGGGGGTGGTGGAATAACCTAATCCATTAGTTGAGGTGTCATCAACTGTATTTATTGGTCCAACATTATCATTGTTTGAAGCTCTCCTCCACATTTGATTTCTCATTCTCCTGATGTCTTCAATAGTGTTTCCATTTGCAAAAGTGCTTGACTCTGTCACTTGATCTTTGTAGTCCTTTCTTAGGTGACCGACCTTATGAAAGTGTAAGAATGTCATTTCAGAGTTAGTCCAACTTCTAGACCTTCTTATCCATTTCCTCATGCAGTTTGCAACTATGTGTCCATATCTACCACATGTTGTACAATTTACCCATGTTTTGTAATCCCAAACATATGAGTTACCGACTCTTCTCAGTTGATATGTGTTATGCCCTGCATACCCGTCCCTACATTTTGTGTGCAAAATTTTGGGTCCCCTCTTTTCGCTTTGGCTCTTGCCTTGTTTTCTTTGTTTTCTTTGTTTTCTTCTCTAGGCTTTCCCTCCCGTGAGGTTTGTTTTCATTCTATTTTGTATTTCGTGCCTCTGGGACCCATTCTCGGAGTTTTTTGTTCTTTCTGGAGCCGTATTCCAGACTCCAAGATTCTCCACCATGATGTCTTCTTCCTGCAAGAAGGTATGGTTGCATGGAATCCCCAGACCTAGAGTCTGGAGGTCTGCCCATTCTGGAGTTTGCGGAGAAGAGTGAAACTTGTTTTTACCCCAAGAGTATAAATGAAAAATTACCTGTCACTTTCACAGTTACCATGATTAAAAACACTTAGAGCATTCAGAGTGATCCTTAGGCGATTAAACTGTGATTAAGCCATGAGTTTTTCTATGCTTAGTGTTCGATTACCAATTGATTTGAGGTGTCTGTTCATGATCGTTTGAGGGTGAAACTTGTTGTAGGAGTGCTCCTAGTGTGCCTCTCCCCTGCTGTTCTTTGGATTTCCAGGTAGGCTCTCGGCTTGTTCTCTAGTTTCTTGTTGTTTCTTGCTTTTCTTGTTGCTTCCTACTTTTGGATTTGTTTTGTCCATTTTTGCTGGTTCGCTTGTTGTGTTTTTTTTTGGTTTGCCTCCTGTTGGTGGGTTGGCTCTGCCAGAGGGTTGTTCACCCTCTGTGCAGTTGCTAATTAAAGTATACATTGTATTTTTTCCTAGGGTAACTCATGTACTTATGTAGATATTGTATAAATCTGTAAAAGCTTGTAAATGTTGTATATTTTAATGTATATATGTTTCAGCCTTTGGCCCTCTCTAAATTTGTGTATATATCTTGTGTATATCCCTCTAAACTAACAAGTTCATCATGCTCTGTCATGTGTTTTTGAACCATACTGAGCTCGTCGAGACAGAGTCACCATGGTTTGAACTTGACACCTTGCTGGTTTGAGTCATGGCATCTTTCTCTCTCCTCGGTCTCTTCACCTTAATGGCAGGATCAATTCCCCACGAGTGGGCATTAAAACCATGTCCCATCTGGCATTCAATTTACCCTTTTTCAGCCCACTTATCACCATTAATGCCTTTATGTCGCCTGTCACGTGACCATGTGCCAACCTACGTCAGCCAAGTATGGTTCCCCTCTGGTCACGTCGACACAGAAATGGCTTGTTTATCCAAACTCCAGGTCCCAAGCAATCCCTTGTCCTGCGTTTCCCCTTGTCATTTGGTTCAATCCCCCAGAGTCCTATTCGCGTCTATTTTAAGTAGTCCAGGATTTTTGATGTATGCTAACACTTGTTGGACAGATGCAGGGTGGTGATGAATTCCCCAGAGTTCCTAATATTCTTTTATATATACCATGTTCTAACGGTTCTCCGATCTTGCAGGTTGCAGATAAGTTGATCAAGATGTCTGAAGTAATCACCCCACTTGATAGCCCGGAGCTACCTACCACTTCCACCCGGGCGGCCACAAAAACCAAGGTCAAAAATTTGTTAGAAAAGCTTCCCTTGACCTCCAAATATCCAAAGGAGGGTGTTTGGGATCCAAGGTGGATTCCAAATTTCAAGAAATAATAGACACAAAGCCCATATTTTGGGCTGAAATGAAAGGTTTGATCCAAGCCATCTACAGGTTGAAGGCCACCAGAGACAATTTGGCCACTCAGCTTGCCACCTCTGGCATCATTAAGGTGGCAAAATTTCCTTGTTCGGTGCAATCACCAAAGTTAATACTCCAACTGGAAACTTTGTACAACGCACCCACTCAGACCGTTCTGCTTCCAGATCCCCGGCCATTACAGTATCTAGCAACAATTGTCACCCTAGACGCATCAACTTTCACCTCAGGGCTAGGGATCCCATAGTTCAAAGGGTCCATTATCTAGAATTGGGTCTAGAGATTGTAGGAGTTTGAGGATGCTGCCCTTATTTCCTAGCAATATCTCAATAGCCACTAGCTAAAGTTCCCAAAGAGGGATTGTAGGAGGATGAAGATGGAAATTTCCCACGAGGAGTTCAAAGAGCCCATTCAAGCGGGCATTATATTCTTGTATAGGATCTTTGGATTGCCCCATACCTAGAATTTCTTGGCATGGATGTACTACTTTCTTTACTCCATCACCACTCGCAGTCTGAACTTCAACTAGGCGGCTATCATAGCCAATCACGTGGACACGCAGCTGAAGGGCGTCGTCTAGAATTCCAAGTTTTACATGACATCATACGTGCTATGGGTACTAGCCCAATAGAGACCAGCTTTTCCAGGTTTGGGAACAATTGGGGAACTTGGAAACGGGCCAGGTAAAGTGACACCATGGGATCATTATGTTGGAAACACTGAGAGGGGGTGGTGAATCAGTGTTTAGCTAATTATTCAAATTCAACAACTTAAACATAAATCAAATATACATTCAATGAAGATTAACACAAGAACACATAACTCTTCATATGATTATAGGGAAACCTTGATTAGAGGAAAACCCCAGTGGGAATTAGTACCCACAAATATTGTACTAGTATAATGAACCTGTTAAAGTTCTTTTGCCTTGTTAGAAGCAGTCTTTACAATATGAGTACAATGACATGGTTAAGGGTCTGACCCTATTAGGATTCTTTACAAATAAACCTGTTAGGGATGAGGACTCACTATCCAAGAGCTCACTGCTCAAAGATAAAGAAGGCTACAACCTCCTAAGAATAGATATGCACTATATCCAAAAGTGAACTGTTGTATGTGACATGGATGTCTGATTAGTTCCAGTTATGCACTTATGCTCTTAATTTATTTAAGGGCTTTATCTCATACGGATATCTTCATACTGCTCTACTATACATCTTCTCTGACTATTTCGATGACACTTTAAATGTATCTTTGCATTACATATATATATCTTTATGCCTGAATAGACACAACTATAAACAAGACCTTAGTCGGCCCAAAAACATAATACACAATGCTTCCAAACAAATTGGCTTAAGCGTGTTTACAACAATGTTTAATACATGATTAAAAACTTATTACATTAGGCACTTAGCCTTTACATAACAAAAGATTACACACTAATTGAAACAATGAAGTCGGCTTCATACTCTATATTCTGGACTGCTGGTGTGCTTGTTCTTTCTGTAACTTGTCTATACTTCCATTCCCTACAATGCATGTATAGGGTAAGCATAATAACACACCATAGAGCTTAAGTCTAAATGCGCATAACCTAAGATGATCATATGTATGTACGCTAATTCCCTGATCGACTGCAAGTCACTTGTTATGTTCTGTCTTCTGCACTTAGTCAATTTCCACTTCATAGTTTACTGTCAAAACTTCATATGACTTTGTTTCCATAATGACAACACAATATAAGCCATATAATCCCTGGGAGTCAACTTACCAACACATTATCCCCAAATATGATGGGAACTCAGCTTCCCAAACTTCTACCGGGTAAATGATGCTTTCATTTGCCACAACATCCTAACACTTACTCCGAATTCTGGGTACCGACTATCGCAGGCGGCGATGAATTTTTTCAGCACCTATGGCCGCTATTTTATTTAGTTCCAACACCACACCTACATTTAGGTGACCGCCTTCTCCAGGAAGCCCCATCTTCTTCCCCGGTATTATAAGGAAATAATTATTCTTTTAGAGTTCTTCGGGCAAATGATGGATCTGCACGCCTTCTTTACATTGAAGAAGGTCATCAATATCCCATTCCCATTTTCATGTGGGAATTATACATATAGGTTCACCACAGAAAGGGAGGCAGATAATGAATTGAAAAGCCTAGGACTAGTGGAATTCTACCACACCAGGAAAAACTATGATCCACTAGGCAAGATTGCCACAGTGCTTCCCTGGGCATCCCCGCCACATGAAGAAGATTATGAAGATTTTTAGGCAGGATGCCAAGATATTTTTGATCTCTGAGCCCGACAACATTCACGGATGAGAAAAGGGCTCATGAAGACACTCAATCTTTAGACTTTTCTGAAGGGATTTTCAGATAACAGACTGCTGGAGGACCCAACATACAAGGGACAGGGGTTAGATAAGTTAGATCTCCCTCCGGTGGACTGGGCCACCCCTGAAGACTTAATAATTGAAGGGGTATGTCATCCTATTATGGAAGAAAGTCACCAATATTTTTCCCAGGTGTGTCCCAAGAGCACCCAAAAGAAACAACCGGTCAAAAAGGACACTCCTTCCATCGATGCTAGACCTTCTTCATCTTCTGCCACCGCCAGACTAAGCACGAGAAAAGGAAAAGAAAAAGAGGGCATCCTAGCCAATGTGCCTCCCCATGTTCCCACCCTTTTAATGGCACAACTACAACAATAAATGGAGTTAGCAAGGCTGGCCAGCTAGCAGATAAGTACAAAGATATCCTTTGGCCTCCTTGTAACTCCAATGGCATTTGCTCATCCGACAGGATCCCCATCGTTGGCTACAATGATGAGTAGACAAAATTTTTTCAAGGTGGAGTTTACCATCATTTTAGAGACTAGGGTTCCACTAATGAGAAAGAAGAAGAAGAAGGTGACTTCTACACCAAGCACAATCGCTGAACCTGGTATGTCAGATGTGCCCCCGGTGGATGTCAGTTCAGACTCTCCCAAACTTGAAGATATTTCTAACTCCTCGCCCTTGCATGATGACTTTGATGACACTTTCTCGATGGAGGAGCTCATGAACCTCCAAAAAGGTATAAGTCATGCAGTGGAGGAAATTTCTTCTTAGGATAAGGAAGAGGCCCCTGTAGAAAAGGAAATCCCAGAAGAAGAGGATGCATCAGAACAAGTAGCCCGAGAGGAAGCACAAAAGGGGCCCAAGAAGGAAAATACATTGGTCCAGGAGACAGAAGACACACCAAGGAAACCCACAGATGAGAAACCAATGGTCTGGGAACCTAGAGCCACATGATCAACTGTACCCCTGACCATCACACTCTGAATGCCTTTGGTTACTCCGGGTGATCAAGTACCCCGGAGCACATTTGGTGAGGTAGTAACCGTGGCCGCATTGTTAAACTTTGGCCAGAGACGTCACCCACCTCTAGAGGATGTCCCGATGGATGAAAATGTTCTAGAAGAGGAGGCCAATAAGGCTCAAGAATAGAAGCAGCAAATTGATTAGGAAGTCCTAGACAATGAAAATGCAAGATCAGCTGACGCCAGGAGGGATGAGGAAGTCCCCAAAGATACAAGAAATGTTGAGACCGAAGAAAATGTTTTGGTTATCACAATAGAGGATGCTAGCATGGCGGAAAATACTGAAGGTTGCGGAGAATAGGAAAATGAACAAGAGCAAGAGAGGGAGAAAGAGCCCGAAGCTAATTTACATTCCAGGAACACACCACCAGATTCTGAAAGGAATCCCAATGCACAGGTCCTAATTACAAAGTTGCCCCAACCACCCCAATGGCTGGTAGAATCAAGGAAGAGGAAGGCCCTGGTGGTAGCAACAAGCGCTTCACTCTCTTTGGCCAAAATGATGGCCAGAAATGTAGAGGCCCAAAAGCCTAAGAAAGCATGGACAGTCCACACATTTCGGACTGGGCCAATAGGAAACACAGTTGTAACTATCACAACACCCCCTCTAGGTGCAGATGCAGCAGCCATAAGGCCTGAAGACTATAACATAATAGAAGTGGCACTAGGGAGGAGAGACAAGCAAGGTGAATTGGACTTGCTCAGAGAAGTCACTAAGGTAGTAGAGGCTAGGTATATCAAGCAGGGCCAGAAGTTGAAGGAGGAAAGAGAGACTAATGCCTATCTCCTCGTACTTCTGGTAGAACTTACACAGCCTTTGGCCAAGGTCCACTCTGGAACCCTTCCTCTGGATTGCTACTTGTGTAGGGCGACATGGATTCTCTATGGATCATGAAGAAGAAGGCATGAGCTGTAGATGGGTGGGCCACCGAGAAAGTAGCTGCCATGAGACAATTTCTAGCGGCATCCTTCCCAAACCTTTATCGGGTCGACACTCTTCTCAGGTACGCAAATGGCTCCGCTCTTATATGGGAGAAAGATTTAGGCGCAAAGTATGAAAAGTGGAAGGTCAGGCTGGAATAAATTTGCAACAAAGGAGAAGAAGCCACCACAGAAGCAGGGATTTTGGGAGATGAATTATATGATTCCCTCCAGGCCCAGTACTCTAGACTTGTCCTCAAGATTGAGGTATGCAAGGAACTGGTTTAGGCCTTGAAAGAGAAGGTGACAGTGGCCCAATACACCTTGGGCCTGTTTCAGGCATTTCTGGCTGGAGTATCACAAGTTGATCCCTTCACCACTGAAATGTGTACCTTGGAGGACTACATCCTTAGGAAGTTTGATGAATGGATGGAGTCCCTGTATCCGCTTGCCAGAGATTTTGACCAGGGAAGGTTATCTAGATTATCCAAGAAAATGATACGGTCGCATGATGCCATCAAGATGGTGGATGAATTCCGGAACTAGGCCGGAGATGTTGAGAAGGCATTGGAGGTTGTTTGCAGTCGGTGGGACAGTATCAGAGACATAGATGAAGAAAGCATAAGCCAAGTGTTGGAGACTTGGGAAAAACCATAAGGAACAATAAAATTCTCCATAATCCAGAGAATCTCACCAACCATGTATCAGTTGTATTCTTTATTCTTTGAGGCGTAAGCTTCTGGATCCCAGAGTTCAAGATCCCACAATTTTGTATTCTTTAAGTGACTTGTGTCCCAGTTCCCAAAGCCGACCGGTCACTATCAGATGATTAATAAAGATGTTAGAAAGTAGGTAACCACAACAAGGAACGTTTGCTTGACAAGAGGGTTCTGACAAGTGGTTGTCCCAAGGCACTACTTCAACGTAACACTTGGCACATCAGAGATAGGGTGCCACTTTCCCTTTAATGAGGCATGCAGCCTCGATCCTTGGGGGATCAGATTTCTTCTTTTCTCCTCTCAGCTCTCTTCTCGAGGATGATTCTTGCACTCCTCTTTTCTTGTCTTATTCTTTTGACATGTCAGAACTTTTCCGTCTTGAGGTCTTTTGTAGCATGGCGCAAGTAGTACCAGCCACCAAAAATAGTATTATATTGTTAAGTGTAAAATAAGTTAGGTTAGTTTTAGGTCAAAATTTGTGTATAAATAATAAGTCTGACCTCATTCCAAGGGTCAAAAAAATTGATGATTTTGCAGTCCATAGCTAATAGCATTTTAGTTTCTGAGTTCTTAGTTGCAGATCTCAATGCTCCTTAGTTTTAGAAGCTTTCAGTAGTTAAATTCTCCCCTAGAGCCTCCATTGTTGTACGCACCAGTGCTTGCTGGAAACTTGTTAATGAAGAAGGAAGGATTCTATCAATGACGTTGTTAGCATTTTGATCTCTGAGTTAATGGTATTTTGTGTTGCATGTTCTTTATGTCCCTTGCTCTTATATTTTAAGTAGATAAATGACCTTCTTTTCCTCGCTATTGATTAAATATGAACTGATGGTTCTATATTTCTTCAGTATTTAGTGTAGCATGTTAGAGCATGGTTGATGTTTTGAATGTTTGGCATAACTATAGGTAGATGGAATATTTCTAACCCTATAGTATCTTTTGAATTTTATTTGGTGAAGTTAATGAATTCTTTCAGGAAACCCTACTCACTTAAATCCCTAGAGAAGATGAGCTAAGATAACCAGCTATCCCCCCGAATAAAATAGTCACATTCCCAACTAAGCTCCCGCACTATCAAGACCCAAATCTCATGTGCTTGAAGGCCTGGGGAATCTCATTTCCCTGGGCAACCTTTACAGGCAAATTTGGCTGGTACCTTGGTACCTGGTGACAACTTACATCTATTGGAAGACCCGGTCACAAAGACCTGTCAATAGAAACTGGCACTAGAAGGAGGGCATGAGCTCATCCCCTTCTGAGGATTTAGATTTCACACTGCCCGAGGGTTCCCCAAGCCATATTTTTAGGAGCCAAGCCTTCACTGGGATTTGATCATTTTCACCAGAAAGATTTGAAAGAGTTCTTAGATCAACTCCCAATCCTGGAAGGTTTTTCAAACTTGATCCTCCGGCTCAAAAGAAATAGACCTCAAAAGCCAAGTCAACCACCATTTTCTAGGGTTCTAGCACATCCTAGAATACCCAAGTCCCCCAGATGACCCTAGGAATTAACGCTCACCCTAGTCAAAATCCAACACCCCCGATGGCTACGTATTTTGGAGATACCAGGTCCCCGATGGGAACTTTTTTGGGTGCAATCAATGATCTACCTTCGCACCCATAGAATATTTGTCCCTCGATATGATCACTTAGGCTCATGAACCACAGAAGACCATCTATAGGCATACAAAGATGCCATGAACCGACACTGGATCCAACATTAGGATGTTGTGACCTGGATGTTTCCTCTATCTTTGGGACAGAACAAGCTAAACTGGTACCTTAACCTTCCCGTCAACCCAATCAATAGTTGGCAGGATATGGAGGATGCCTTCCTGGCTGCATTTAGCATACACGTGGACCCAGCGTGGTCCCACAGCCAGTTCATTTCAATCAAGAAGGAAATGAATGAGACCCTTGCAACATTCAACCACTGGTTCCAATGCGCCTTGAAGTGGTGCACGGGTCCCTTCATCCCATCCGTAGATGTAACTATCCAGACTTATCTTAACGCGATGGACCCCTTCATTGCCACTCTCCTCTAGAGAACTACCACCCCCAGTGACTGGGATACTTTGGAAAAGGTTTACAACCTGGCCTTGGAATTGTCTTGTGGTCTTAACAAATCCCTGGGCAGGATTGGGGAGAGCATGCCATTTAACATGATTCCTGATGGGACTTCTTACACCAGGGGATATAACCCTAATTAGGTAATAGGTTCCCCCATGATGACCATGAATCCCCCACCACCATCGATAGACCAGCATGCCTGGTACATGTATCCATTACAAGTTCAAACAACACTGGGTTTGGAATCCTTTCCCTGGAACCAACCGTAGCCAATGAAAAAATCACAAACACAACCTTCTGGAGTGCCTTTCTTTTAGTCATTCGCAGCTAGAGCATTGCCACCCTCGACTCTAGAAAATGCTGCCCCCTTTCAGGGAAACCAACAACAACAACCGTCACACTGTGATGTGAATAACCAATTGATCGTCAAGATTGAATCCCTTCGGTGAATGTTTTCTACACTGACTATGGATATGGGTCAACTGAAGGCGGGGTCCTTTGTACCCCACAACACCAATTCCCACAGAGGGAATATTTTCTTCAGCCAACGAAACAAAAATGTCGGAGGAAGAAATTACAACAATGGGCCTCAGCCCAATCAATCGCAATGGAACAACAATGAAAATACCAAAGGTCCTCCTCCAAACCAAAACACCAACTAGGGTAGTGCTGGACCTTCCCATTTAACGTCAGTCACAGACTTCTAACCTATGACCAACTGGTGTAGATTGCACAACATAGGCTTTCACAATGAGGTAAATTGTGCCATGCTGGAGAAATTCATCATGATTTCCCAGCTGGATAGACAAGAAGCTTCTGATCCTACTCCCCTAGAGCCTCCTATACAAGAGCCCACTCATGGTGCATTCACCTGTGAGATCGTCTTCTTTGGAACAGGCAGAGAAGACAAAGAGGAACCTGAATTATAGGAGTTCTTTGATGAATCTATTATGGCCTTTGAGGCCAATGCCTTCACCAACCCACGGACTCCCTACAACACTAGGAGTCAGGTTGGTAAAGGACTAGTTTACATGCCCATGCCTCCCAAAGATACTCCTCCCTGAGACAACACAACCGATCGGTTTGTCCCTCTAATAGGCCCTGGCTCTAACCAAGCTAAGGACCCGGCCGAGGGAAGCCACCAATTCCTGGGAGGAAGGTTTGACATCACAAAGGCATTAGAACAAACCACCACTGCCATGACCTTGATGGAGGTTTTGCTGAACTATCCCGAGTAGAAGAAGTGTCTTCTGAAGATCTTCGGAAACTTGAAAGCCATCAGTCGCCCACCCAAGACTATCTCTTTTGATGACGCCAATGCAGCTGTCTTTCAGGGTAACAATGAGGATCCTCCCTTGCTACTAGGCTTGAGCATACAAGGGAAGAATATACACAATTACCTAGTAGATTCCAAGACTTCAGGCAACATCATGTCTTTATCCATATGCCAGAAGCTCAGATTCTAACCCACCCCGTCTAATGGTGCAGTAATCCAGCTGGATAAAACTACTGTAAAAATGTTTGGTGAACTAAAAAATGTTTGGATTCAACTCATCTAGGACCCTAGGATAGCCAACACAATCAACATCTAGGTGGTGGACATCCCAGAGACTTATGGGATGTTACTAAGCCAGAATTGGTCCAAGTCACTAAACAGATATTTCTTGACCGACTTTTCCCACTTGTGGCTCCCCTGGGAAGGAGAATCTAACCAAATCTGGGTTGAAAGTAAGCCCCAAATGAAATACGCCCTCACCAAAGTTGGTAGGGTGAATGAGGTCCTCTTCTTTGAGACTTTCCCCGGGGTGTACCAACCCCTTGAGATCTTAACATTTGATTTCACCCTGGGGAGGACCCCATAGTTTCATAGAGAACCCATGACCTAGAAGAAAAATTGAGGGTTGAGGTTAACTCTCAGGGTGCCACAGTGACCCCCACTACATTCTTGTCCAACACTTGGTGTTGGGTGCATTACCAGAAAAATTTAGAGCTAGAGTGTGAGCCTTGCCTTACCGCTGCCACCCAGCACATCAACGCCCTCCAGGAGGAAGAACACATAGCTGATTCCTCTGGACCCAGTGCTTCTGCTGGCAATGCCTTTTTAGTGCCATTTTTCTAGGGATCCCAACCAGAAATCTTTTCAAAAGAAAACCTCACCCGTGTACCATTAGTGCCAGAGGAAGCTCCTCCAAATCTTCCCAAAAACAATCCAAAGACCACTCCGTCTTCCCGGCCCCAGACAACAAATGATGACTTGTAGACCCTTAATTTTGATGGGTCCCAATCCAAACAAGGCTTCGGGGCCAAAGTGGAATTGATCAACCCACGGGGGAAATCCTTCCTTGCATCCTATAGGCTACAGTTCAACTGCACAAATAATGTCACAGAGTATGAGGATTTGGTCCTCAGACTCCTATTTTCACTAAGGAAAGGAATCACTCACCTACGGTCCCTAGGTGATTCAGAGTTGATTGTAAATCTGGTCTAGAGTCAATACACCTGCCATGATAAAAGGTTGGTTGCATACCGCAATCGGTTATGGAGCCTTATTGAGGATTTTGACGCCTTCGACATCGATCTTATTCCCTAGAGACGGAACTATGTCCTAGACGCCCTTGTCATTTCTGCTAGCATACTTGAGCCAATGGCTAGCTCGCGACTCTAGAGATTCTCTATTGAGATGATCCCCACCCTATCCTATCCAGACAATGTCACCCATTTTCAGGTCTTTGAGGACGATCAGCATATCCTGGCGTTTATGGCCAATGTTGGTATTTTCAAATACCAGATAGTGGAGGAGAAATATCAAGATGATACCAGATAGGGTGATGAAGATGATAGGATCATGGACTTACCAACCAACACCATCCCTAAGGGGATGGTCGCACTTGAATGAATCTTTGACTCAGACCCTCGGGGCTGGGAAAATATATCATCCTCCTTTGAGGGAGGAAAATTTGAAAAAGTGAACATCGACCAGCCCAGTGAAGAGAAAATGATACACATTGGCACCTCCTGCTCCCCAGAGGAGGAGGAGAAGATTCTCACGCTTCTCCAAGAATACACTGAAATAATCACATGGGGGTATGAAGACTTAAAAACCTATGATACATTCATTATGACCCATACTATCCCACTCAAACCTGATGCTAAGCCTTTCCAAAAAAAGCAACGACCGATCAATCCACTAATCGAGCCTCTGATTTATCAGGAGGTTCAAAAACTACTATCATCCTGGATAATCTTTCCAATCTAGCATACTACGTGGGTTGCCAACCTCATCCCTGTGAGGAAGAAAAGTGGCGAGATCCGCCTTTGCGTGGATTTCTAAAATTTGAACAAAGCCTCCAAGAAAGATAATCACCCTCTCCCCTCGCTGGATGAGGTATTGAAAATCGTGAACGGATCATAAATGATGTCCTTCTTGGATGGGTACTTCGGGTATAACCAAGTCATGGTTAAATATGAGGATTGAGACAAAATAGCATTTACCACCAAGTGGGGAATGTTTTCCTACCAGAGAATGCCCTTTGGCCTGATCAACGCAGGGGCCACATTTCAAAAGGCTATGGACATTGCATTTGAGGGCCTTGTGAACCAGTGTGTAATCATCTACACGGATGATTTGACCATCTTTTCCCAGGATAGGCATGATCATTCTGCCACCTCACCTAGATTTGCGAGAGATGTTGTCGGTATGGAATATCCCTCAACCCTAAAAAATGCATATTCAGGGTCACTAGAGAGAAGCTGCTCAGGCATATTGTCTCTGAGAAGGGTATATTTATTGACCCTAAGAGAGTTGAAGCATTTCTAAACCTACAAATGCCTGGTACCAAGAAGGAAATGAGATCTTTCTTTGGGAAGATCAACTTTGTTCGGCGATTCATCACTGGATTTGTGGAGATCGTAAAACCACTCAATGAAATAATGAAGAAAGCTATGAAAATCGAGTGGATTCCTAAAGCAAAGAAGGTATTCACCTAGATCAAAAAAACAATAATGGAGGCTCTAGTCCTGGCTAGTCTGGACTATTCCCCTTCTACATTTATTCCTTTGCTTCGCCGCATTCTACCATGGCAATTTTGACCCAGACGGTCGAAGGGGAAGAACGACCAATAGCTTTCATGAGCTCCCCCTTTAAGAATGCCAAATTTTGGTATTTTCCTTTAGAAAAATAGGCCTTTCCTCTCGTTCATGCCATGAAGAAATTCTGGCATTATATTCTTCAGAGCAAAGTGCATGCTATCATCCTGGACCAAGCAGTAAAATCTTTGCTGATGTAGAGTGAGTTGGGTGAGAGACGGGGGAAATGGATGGTCATCCTCTAGGAACATGATTTAGAAATGCAATCCATGAAGATAGTTCAAGGCCAAGGACTATGTAGGGCGATGGCAGAAGAGACTCCCCACGTTGAATGTCAGATATATACAGTGGAATCCATCACTCAGAATCCATGGTACATAGACTTGGTGTACTTATTGTTGAATAACAGATGCCCAAAAGAATTGCCTCCAAACAAACGTCGCACCCTGCGGTTGAAAAGTGCACACTTCATGATAAAAAATGCCACACTTTTTTGTAGGAACTATGAGGGAGTGTACCTCCAGTGCATTGATAGGGTTCAAGGTGCAAAGATTATTCAAAGAATTTCATGGGCAGTTTGGAACTGGGCATGGCTCAGCTGATGCCACTACCCATCAGATTCTTTGGGCTGGATACTATTGACCCTGTATCTTTAAAGATGTCTACACTCACATCAAGAAGTGCCATACTTTCCAAACCATGGCACATCATGAGTGGAACCCAGCTATGCCTTTGCAGCCGGTCTTCAAAGCTAGACTTTTTTCCCAATGGGCATTTGACTTTATCAGGAAAATCAACTCCAACTCATCCGCCAACCACCGATACATTCTCACTGCTACTGATTATTGCACCTAGTGGTTTGAAGCAATACCTTGTAAAAACAACACGGTAGATGTAGTCATAAAATTTCTGGAAGAAAACATCGTCACAAGATTTGGAATGCCCTTTGTTATAGTATGTGACAATGGTCTAGAATTTTCTTCAGCACAGTTACTTGAATGGACCTATGATAGGAAGATCACTCTAAAGTTTTCCAACAACTATTATCCCTAGGGTAACGGTGTTGCTGAATTGACCAACAAAAAATTGCTTGAAGTGATCAAACACCTGTTAGAACAGAATCCCCGGGACTGGCACCAAAAGCTGAGGTTCGCCCTCTAGGCAGATCGTATTTGAATTAAGGCTACCATGGGGACATCCCCATTCCATCTAGTTTACAGCCAAAACCCAGTGTTCCCCATTAACTTTCAGATCCCAGTTTTATAGTTTATGTAGGAATTCAGCAACCGGGACAATATTGTGGAGGTTTGACTCCTAAATCTGGTGTGAATGGAAGAACAAAGAGATGCAACCCTTAAACATTTTGCATGTCACCAAGCAGTAGTGAAACGATGGTTTAACCAAGGAGCCCAGTATAAGGCCTTTCAGATCTTGGACTTGGTCCTCTTGTGGGACAAGGCCCGAGAAAATAAAGGAAAACATACCAAATTCCAATGGCTCTGGCTCGGACCATACTTGATATCAGAGATCTGCAGGGCAAATACTTATCACCTCAGTACCATGACCGGAGAATTCATTCCATTGCCCGTCAATGGACAATTTCTTAAGCATTATTTTGAATGAGGTGAGTTTGTCTAGAATTGTACTATATGTAAAAAAAAATTCTTGTAAATATCCCTTCCCAGTGCTCTGTTTGGGGTGCCTTCCCTTGTAGATAGTTTTTTTGGTTGTCCTCCGGGACCGCCCCTTTTCTTTTTTATTTTGTTTTTGGCTTCGTTCTTTCTTTTCTGGGTCTCCAGTGTTTTTCCCACCCTTTCTATAGACCGGTATGCTTCACATAACATCTAGTCTCTGGAATAGTATCCTTCACATTTTTGGTGAACTCAGAATCTATTGTTAGCATGGTGGAATTGGTCCATGCTTCGGAGTTATTTTGTAAGTTTGGTAATAGGCTATGAGTAACCTTCATCAGATTCATCCCTGGAAGTCTGGAAATTGGTCAAATCAAAATCAAAAGGAACAAGTAATCAGACACACCGAGGGTAGATCGGTTGCACTAATTTGTTGACCCAAGTTTGAAAAACATTTAAACTCTTTTCGGGTCTGGAGTTTTCCTCCCCTATTTAGTAATTTGAAGTGGATGGAAAGGTGAAAGAAGTACCGCTGTTAGAATTAGCTAAGCTTGAGATTAATGGTGAAAGGAGTACCATCTTCCCATCTGAGAAAAAAAATAATTAAAAGGAACTACAGAATGGGGAAAATTCTGGTATCCAGGGGAAACAAGGAGATTTGATGACTTTGGTTTGATATATTTAGTGCCTCTTCTCTACTTCTCCTAGAGTTCATCCACTTGATTTTCTTTCAAAGAACACACTCCACAACTGACAAAAGACCAAGGATTGAATCATGTATGGGCTGGATTTTCTTAGATGCTTCGCACCTTGCATGCTGAATGCTCCAAGAAACGATTGATCCCGATTTTGCTAACCAGATATTCTGCAGTTCTCAAATGTGCTAAGGCATTCATCCCAGATAGTCACCATTTGTTATGCCCTGCATACTTGTCCCTACATTTTGTGTGCAAAGTGTTGGGTCCCCTCTTTTCACTTTGGCTCTTGCCTTGTTTTCTTCTCCGAGCTTTCCCTCCTGTGAGGTTTGTTTTTGTTATGTTTTGTCTTTCATGCCTCCGGGTCCTGGTCCTAGAGTTTATTGTTCTTTCTGGAGCCAGATTCTAGACTCCAGGATTCTCCACCACGATGTCTTCTTCCCATGAGAAGGTATGGTTACATGGAGTCGCTGGGCCTGGAGTCCGGAAGTCTGCCCATTCCAAAGTTTTTGGAGAAGAGTGAAACTTGTTTTACCCCAAGAGTATAAATGAAAATTACATGTCACTTTCACAATTACCATGATTAAAAATACTTAGAGCATTCAGAGCGATCCTTAGGCGATTAAACTGCGATTAAGCTGCGAGTTGTTCTGTGCTTAGTGTTCGATTACTAATTGATTTGAGGTGTCTGTTCGTGATTGTTTGAGGGTGAAACTTGTTGTAGGAGTGCTCCTGGTGTGCCTCTCCCCTACTGTTCTTTGGATTTCTAGGTAGGCTCTCATCTTGTTCTCTAGTTTCTCACTGTTTCTTGTTTTTCTCGCTGCTTCCTTCTTTTGGTTTTGTTTCGTCCATTTTTGCTAGTTCACCTATTGTGTTTTGTTTTTGGTTTGCCTCCCATTGGTGGGTTGGCTCTGCCAGAGGTTTTTCTATCCTCTGTGTAGTTGTAAATTAATGTATACATTATATTTTGTCCTAGGGTAACTCATGTACTTATGTAGATATTGTATAAATATGTAAAAGCTTGTAAATGCTATATATTTTAAATTATATATGTTTCAGCCTTTGGCCCTCTGTAAATTCATGTATATATCTTATGTATATCCCTCTAAACTGACAAGTTTGTCTCACTCTGTCATGCATTTTTGAACCATACCAAGCTCGTCGAGATGGAGTGACCATAGTTTGAACTCGACACCTCGCTGGTTTAAGTCATGGCATCTTTCTCTCTCATCAGTCTCATCACCTTAGTGGTAGGATTAATTCCCAATGAGTGGGCATTCAAACCATGTCCCATTTGGCATTCAATTTACCCTGTGTCAACCCACTTGTCACCATTAATGCCTTTATGTCACCTATCATGTGACCACATGCCAACCTATGTTAGCCAAGTACAGTTTCCCTCTGGTCATGTCAGCATGACAATGGCTCATTTATCCGGACTACAGGTCCCAAGCAATCCCTTGTCTTGTGTTTCCCCTTGTCATTTGGTTCAATCCCCTAGAGTCCTATTCATGTCTATTTTAAGTATTCCAGGATTTTTGATGTATGCTAACACTTGTTGGATAGATACAGGGTGGTGACAAATTCCCTGGAGTTCTTAATATTCTTTTATATATACCATGTTCTAACGGTTCTCTAGTCTTGCTGGTTGCGGATAAGTTGATCAAGATGTCTGAAGTAATCATCCCTCCTAATAGCCTGGAGCTACCTACCACTTCCACCCGGGCGGCCACAAAAACCAAGGTCAAAAAGTTGTTAGCAAAGATGCCCTTGACCTCCAAATATCCAAAGGAAGGTGTTCTTGTGGGATCCAAGGTGGATTCCAAAGTTCAAGAAATAATGGACACAGAGTGTGGACTTTGGGCTGAAATGCAAGACTTGATCCAAGCCGTCTACAGGTTGAAGACCACCGGAGACAATTTGGCCACTCAGTTTGCTACCTCTGGCATCATTAACGTGGCAAACTTTCCTTGTTTAGTACAATCACCAGAGTTAATACTCCAACTTGCAACTATGTACAATGCACCCACTTGGACCGTTTTGCTTCCAGATCCCCGGCCATTATAGTATCTAGCAACAATTGTCACCCTAGAAGCAACAACTTTCGCCTCAGGGCTAGGGATCCCATAGTTCAAAGGGTCCATTATCTGGAATCAGGTCTAGACATTGTAGGAGTTAAAGGATGCTGCCCTTATTTCCTGGCAATATCTCAATAGCCACAGGCTAAAGTCCCCAAAGAGGGATTGTAGGAGGATGAAGATGGAAATTCCCTGCGTGGAGTTCAAAGAGCCCATTTAGGCGGGCATTATATTCTTGTGCAAGATCTTCAGATTTCCCCATGCCAGGGATTTCTTAGCATGGATGAACTACTTTCTTTACTGCATCACCACTCGCAGTCAGACCTTCAACTGGGCGGGTATCATAGCCAATCACATGGACATGCAACTGAAGGGCATCATCCAAAATTCCAAGATTTACATGACATCATACGTACTATGGGTGCTAGCCCAATAGAGACCGACTTTTTTAGGTTTGGGAATAGTTGGGGAACTTGGAAACGGGCCAGGTCAAGTGACACCATGGGATCATTATCCCCAAATACAGCGGGAACTCAGCTTCCCAAACTTCTGTCGAGTAAATGATGCTTTCATTTACCACAACATCCTAACACTTACTCAAGATTCTAGGTACCGACTGTCGTAGGCAGTGATGAATTTGGTTAGCACCTATGGCCACTATTTTATTCAGTTCCAACACCACACCTACATTTGGGTGATCGGCTTCTTCGGGAAGCCCCATCTTCTTCCCCGGTATTGCAGGAATAGAATTATTCTTTGATTTCTGTCGGTAGATGATGGATCTGCACACCTTCTTTACATTGAAGAAGGTCATCAATGTCCAATTCCCATTTTCATGTGGGAATTATACATGTAGCCTCACTGCGGCAAGGGAGGTAGATAATGAATTGAAAATCCTGGGACTGGTGGAATTCCACCATGCCAGGAAAAACTACAATCCACTAGGCAATATTGCCACAACACTTCCCTGGGCATCCCTGCCACATGAAGAAGATATTGAAGATTTTTGGGTGGACTGCCAAGATAGTTTTGATCTCTGGGCTGACAGCATTCATGGATGAGCAAAGGGCTCATGAAGACACTCGACCTTCAGACTTTTTCGAAGGGATTTTTAGATGACGATCCGTTGGAGGACCCAACATACAAGGGATAGGGGTTAGACAAGTTAGATCTCCCTCCAGTGGACTAGGCCACCCCTGAAGACTTAACATTTAAAGGGGTATGTCATCCTATTGTGGAAGCAAGTCACCAACAATTTTCTTGGGTGTGTCCCAAGAGCACCCAAAAGAAACCAATGGTCAGAAAGGCCACTCCTTCCGTCGGTGCTGGACCTTCTTCATATTTCGCTACCGCCAGATCGAGCACAAGAAAAGGAAAAGAAAAAGAGTGCACCCCATCCAAGGTGCCTCCCCAAGTTCCCACCCTTTTAATGGAAAAACTACAACAACAAATGGAGTCAGCAAGGCTGGCCAACTAGCAGATAAGTACATAGATATCCTCTAACCTCTTTGTAACTCCAATGGCGTCTGCTCGCCCAACAGGATCCCCGTCGTTGGCTGCAATGATGAGTAGATAGAATTTCACCGAGGCGGAGTCTACCATCATTTTAGAGACCGGGGTTCCACTGATGAGAAAGAAGAAGAAGAAGGTGACCCCTACACCAAGTGCAGCCGACAGCCCCGGTATGTCATATGTGCCCCCGGTGGATGTCAGTTCGGACTCTCCCAAACTTGAAGATATTTCTGACTCCTCGTCCCCACACGATGACTTTGATGAAAATTTCTCGGTGGAGGAGCTCATGGACGTCCAACAAGGTATAAGTCATGCGGTGGAGGAAATTGCTACTCAAAATAAGGAAGAGGCCCCCATAGAAAAGGAGATCCCAGAAGAAGAGGATGCATTAAAACAAGAAGCCTGGGAGGAAGCACAAAAGGGGCCTGAGCAAGAAAAGACATCAGTCCAGGAGACCCAAGACACACCAAGGTAACCCACAGATGAGAAACTGATGGTCCGAGAACCTAGACCCACGGGATCAACCATACCCCCGGCCATCATGCTCCAAACGCCTTTGGTTACGCTAGGTGCTCAAGTGCCTCGGAGCACATTTGATGATGGTCACATTGTTAAATTTTGGCCAGAGACCTCACCCACCTCCAGAGGATGTCCCGATGGAGGAAAATTTTCCAGCAGAGAAGGCCGGTGAGGCTCAAGAACATCAACAGTAGATTGATCAGGAAGTCCTAGACTATGAAAATGCAAGATCAGCTGACGCCGGGAGGGATGAGGAAGTTACCAAAGATACAAGAAATGTTGAGACCAAAGAAAAGGTTTTGAATATCACAACAAAGGATGCCAACATGGAAGAAAATACTAAAGGTTCCAGAGAATAGGAAAAGGAACAAGAGCAAGAGAGGGAGAAATAGCCTGAAGATAATGTACATTCTGGGAACACACCACCAGATTCTGAAAGGAATCTCGATGCATAGGTCCTAATTACAAATCCACCCCAGCCGCCCCAATGGCTGGTAGAATCAAGGAAGAGGAAGGCCCTAGTGGTAGCAACAAGCACTCTACTCTCTTTGGATGAAATGATGACCAAAAATGCAGAGGCCCAGAAGCCCAAGAAAGTGCAGACAGTCCACATGCTCTAGACTAGGCCGGGAGGAAACACATTTGCAACTATCGCAACAACCCAAAGTCTAGATAAATGAGCCATTGTCATGTTGATGTGACTAGAGGGGAACCATACAATCCCTTGTCCTATGTTTCCCCTTGTCATTTGGTTCAATCCCTCGGAGTCCTATTCACATCTATTTTAAGTATTCCAGGACTTTTGATGTATGCTAACACTTGTTGGACAGATGCAGGGTGGTGAGAAATTCCCCTAAGCTCCTAATATTCTTTTATATATACCTTATTATAATAGTTCTCCAGTCTTGCAGGTTGTAGATAAGTTGATCAAGATGTTTGAAGTAATCACCCCTCCTGATAGCCCAGAGCTACCTACCACTTCCACCCGGGCGGCCACAAAAACCAAGGCCAAATTTTTTTTAGCAAAGCTACCCTTGACCTCCAAATATCTAAAGGAGGGTGTTCTCATGGGATCCAAGGTCAAGAAATAATGGACATAGAGCCTGGAATTTGGGCTAAAATGTAAGGCTTGATCCAAGCCATCTACAAGTTGAAGGCCATCGGTGACAATTTGGCCACTTAGCTTGCCGCCTCTAGCATCATTAAGGCGGTAAAATTTCCTTGTTCAGTGCAATCACCGGAGTTAATACTCTAATTGGAAACTTTGTACAACACACCCACTCAGACTATTCTGCTTCTAAATCCCCAACCATTATAGTATCCAACGACAATTATCATCATGGATGCAGCAACTTTCACCTTAGGGATAGGTATCCCACAGTTTAAAGGGACCATTATCTGGAATCAGGTCCAGACATTGCAGGAGTTTGAGGATGCTACCCTTATTTCCTGGCAATATCTCAATAGCCACTAGCTAAAGTCCCAAAAGAGGGATTGTAGGAGGATGAATATGGAAATTTCTCGCGGGGAGTTCAAAGAGCCCATTCAGGCCGACATTATATTCTTGTGCATGATCTTTGGATTTCCCCATGCCCAGGATTTCTCAACATAGATGTACTACTTTCTTTATTACATCACCACTCGCATTCAGACCTTCAACTGGATGGCTATCATATCCAATCATGTGGACATGCAGTTGAAGGGCGTCGTCCAGAATTCTAAGTTTTACATGACATCATACGTGCTATGGGCACTAGCCCAATAGAGACCAACTTTTCCAGGTTTGGGAACAGTTGGGGAACTTGGAAATGGTCTAGGTCAAGTGACACCATGGGATCATTATCCCCAAATACATTGGGAAATTAGCTTCCCAAACTTCTACCAGGTAAATGATGCTTTCATTTACCACACCATCCTAACACTTACTAAGGATTTTGGGTACCGAATTTCATAGGCGGTGGTTAATTTGGTCAGCATCTATGGCCGCTATTTTATTCAGTTCCAACACCACACCTACATTCGGGTGATCGGCTTCTCCGGGAAGCCCCATCTTCTTCCCCAGTATTGTGAGGACATAATTATTCTTTTAGAGTTATGCCGACAGATGATGGATCTGCACGCCTTCTTTACATTGAAGACGGTCATCAATATCCCATTCCCATTTTCATGCGGGAATTATACATGTAGCCTTTCCGCGGCAAGGGAGGCAGAAAATGAATTGAAAAGCCTGGGACTGGTGGAATTCCACCACGCCAGGAAAAAATATGATCCACTAGGCAAGATTTCCACAGTGCTTCCCTGGGTATCCCTGCCACATGAAGAATATATTGAAGATTTTTGGGTGGACTGCCAAGATAGTTTTGATCTCCGGGCCCGACAGCATTCACAGATGAGCAAAGGGCTCATGAAGACACTCGACCTTCAAACTTTTTTGAAGGGATTTTTAGATGACGGGCCATTGGAGGAACCAGCATACAAGGGACAGGGGTTAGATAAGTTAGATCTCCCTCTGGTGGACTGGGCCACCCCTAAAGACTTAACAATTGAAGGGTTATGTCATCCTATTATGGAAGCAAGTCACCAATATTTTTCTTGGGTGTGTCCCAAGAGCACCCAAAAGAAACCAACAGCCAGAAGGGCCACTCATTCCGTCGGCGCTGGACCTTCTTCATCTTCTGCTACCACTAGACTAAGCATGAGCAAAGGAAAAATAAAAGAGGGCACCCCAACCAAGGTGCCTCCCCAAGTTCGAACCCTTTTAATGGCACAACTACAACAACAAATGGAGTCGGCAACGCTGGCCAGCCAGCAAATAAGTACACAGATATCCTCTGGCCTCCTTGTAATTCCAATGGTGTCTGCTCGCCCGACGGGATCCCCATCGTTGGCTACAATGATGAGAAAATTGACTTTCACCGAGGCGGAGTCTACCAAAATTTTAGAGATCGAGGTTCTACTAATGAGAAAGAAGAAGAAGAAGGTGACCCCTACACCAAGCGCAGATACCAATCCCAGTATGCCATATTTGCGCCTGATGGATGTCAGTTTGGACTCTCCCAAACTTGAAGATATTTCTGACTCCTCGCCCCCGCACAATGACTTTGATGACACTTCCTTGGAGGAGGAGCTCATGGACCTCCAAAAAGGTATAAGTCATGTGGTGGAAGAAATTGCTGCTCAGGATAAGGAAGAAGCCCCCGTAGAAAAGGAGATCCTGGAAGAAGAGGTTGCATCATAAAAAGAAGCCCGGCTGGGAGGAAGCAATAAAGGGGCCTAAGTAGGAAAAGACACCGGTCCAAGAGACCGAAGACACACCAAAGAAACCCAAAAATGAGCAACCAATGGTCTGGGAACCCAGACCCACGGGATCAACCGTACCCCCAACCATCATGCTCCAAACACATTTGGTTACTCTGAGTGATCAAGTGCCCCAGAGCACATTTGGTGAGGTAGTAACAGCGGCCGCATTGTTAAACTTTGGCCAGAGACCTCACCCACCTCCAGAGGATGTCCTGATGGAGGAAAATGTTCTAGCAGAGGAGGCCAATGAGGTTCAAGAACAACAGTAGCAGATTGATCAGGAAGTCCTGGACAATGAAAATGCAAGATCAGTTGATGTCGGGAGGGACGAGGAAGTCCCCAAAGATACAAGCAATGTTGAGACCAGAGAAAAGGTTCTGGATATCACAATAGAGGACTCCAGCATGGTGGAAAATACTGAAGGTTCCAGAGAACAGGAAAAGGAACAAGAGCAAGAGAGGGAGAAAGAGCCCAAAGATAACGTACATTCCAGGAACACACTGTTAGTAATAACTGAGAGGGGGGGTGAATCAGTGGCCTCAAAAATTTATCCTTTAATCACTAACCACCAATCAAATAAACCTTAGATTATTAAGTCCCTACAAGATGCATGCCATGAAAATACTTATAATGATTAACTTTCTGTCGGTTTTCCTTGTCTGTCCTTATTCTTTTTTATTACCGATATGCAATATAACTATTTACCAAAATACAGTAAATAAGCAGAGTATACCGATATATCCAAAAATGCATATGTGGAATGTAAAATAGTAAAGTAATAAACCATACACACATAATGCTTGGATTTTAACATGGAAACCCTGTTGAGGGAAAAAACCACTGTGACCGGTACCCCAAATTTTTACTCTTTTGAAGTGAGCCCTGTTAAGAGCCAACCATGTTAAAGGTTACAGATAGACTATTAGGTGTGACCTTGTTAGATGATTTTATACATATAGGTTGTCACTTAGTATCAAGCAACTCAGTTTGCTACCATCCTTGAATTAGCCTCTTTCTTAGACTGTCAATAGGCTTTATGCAAATCTAGTGCTACTTTCATAAATCAACCTTTTTGGCACTCCTTGGGGTGTACCTCAATACATATAAGACTATGAAGTCCTACTTTATTAAGAGACTTGATGCTTCAATGGTTAAACTGGAACAAAATGACATGTTTCTAATACAACTTGAATTGCATATTTTCAGATCTATTTAAGTACATTACCTCTCTGATCAATATATATCAATTCAATTCTTTGTGCTCCACACATTTTTCTCTGTGATATTGTGCTCACTGTTTGTCAGTGTCTGCAGAATTCTTTAGCTCTCCCTTAGCTTGATTGATCAGGATGGTATGAATTTATCCTTCATTAGTTTCTCTTCAGCATCCTCTTTTGATTCACTCCCCTTCCATGTATATTTGGAATGAATAATGCTTGTCTCTTATATAGACATGATATTCCTTAATTCTTGATTCTTGATTCTTGGCGTGAAAAACAATCCATCCAATCTGATTTAAAGCATAACTCCTGATTTATCTCATAGTTATCTTCTTTCCAACTGTACAAATCTTCTTTAAATCAATCACTTAACTCTGGTCAAATAAAACAATGAAAACAACCAGTTAAGTCTATCTTTAGCTCTTTCTAGCTAGATATTTTGTCGTTTTCTAAACTCTCTATTATGTTGGTCAACTCTTCAGTTAGTCATCAGATATAATTTCCAGTTCCGTTGGTGTGACTCCAGTTAACTTTGGGATCTCTGTCTGTCAAGCATCATTGGATTTTTACTTGTTGGGTAACTCTATTTTTAGCTCGTCGGGTATCACTGTGACTTTTCTTCTTTGACTTTACCGATGGTGTGCACTCCGTCGGTGTTATCTATCACTTAGTGAATACTTGACTTTTATGCATTGTTGCAAGCATAACCTTTGTTCCATTGATTCTCTGAAGTCTTTGGCATTATGCACATGACCATATAGACTATATCAAGTTGACATCAATGACAATACAAAATATTAACTGATTTAATGTCTTGCATTATCATCAACTTAATATTATCAAACATTCAATCGGTTATATGTCATCAATCTCTCCCTTTGGCATTGATGGCAACAAAACTTATATTATCACACTATACTATTTCTAATACAATATGAGATACAATTGTTGAGATTCATCAAACTACCAATCTTTGTTTGATAACCGATAAATGTCTGAACTTCTGTAAGCTCTGTTTTAGCTTAGATTTGATTCTTGTAGCTTTCTATTTTCTGATGTGTTGAATCTCCTCTGGTGTCAATTTCTCTCTTTTGACTGTTTTTCTATTTTGATGTATTTTTCTCTTTTCATCAACTTTCTCTCCCTTAGGATATAATTTCTCCCTGTTGGAGTGATCTGATAATGGATAATCTCTCTTCCTTTTCTCAAAAAAATGTGATAATATGGATAATCTCTCTCCCTTTGACAACAATGCCAATCAAATATTGAAACAGTGTCTGTTGCCAATTGTTTTAAATATCTGACATTCATGTCAAATATTCATTTTCTTCTTATCCATAATATATTCCTTGAATTTCCCTTATCCATCAGCAATACAACATTATGCTCTAGTGCTTGGTTCTGATATATACCTATCTGTATATAGATGTAGCTTTGACGTTCTTATCTTTGCTTGCATCAACATTTCTGCTATTCTGATAATATATAGGCTGATGCATTCTTCAATATTTTACTGACTGGTAGACAAGGGTTTGACCCCTAGTCTCTTTCTCAGGTACTCAAATGTATCTTTTGGTAGTGGCTTGGTAAAGATATCAGCCAACTGTTCTTTTGACTGCGCATACTCAAGTGTCACTTCTTTCTCTTGAACTTGTTCTCTCAAATAATGATACTTGATTGCAATGTGTTTAGTCTTTGCATGCATGACTGGATTCTTGGAAAGGTTTATTGCATTGGTGTTATCACAATAGATAATCACTGGTTCTAAGATCTTCATATGCATGACTGGATTCTTGGAAATGTTTATTGCACGATGTTATCACAATAGTGTTGGTGAACAGATTGTTCTTTTTGAATAAACTCCCAAAATGCCCAAATCTGAAAGAACAATTAGATGCCAACAGTTGGATAATATATCATGGGGTTGATAGATTTCCTCTGAATTGAAAGGTATAGCTCCCTTATAGAATGATATG
>MU224645.1:3549689-3580024 GCA_018584345.1 Thuja plicata
AGACCTAAGCTTGATGTTCCCACATTTTTGGGAAATCTTAACCCAGAAGAGTTGATCGATTGGATCAATGAAATAGAAGAATATTTTGAGCATGAAGATATTGAGGATCCTGATAGGGTCAAATTTGTGAAGGCTCGACTGAAGGGTCATGCAAAGATCTGGTGGCAGGAGATTCAATTGGAGAGAAATAGAAGAGGAAAGGAGAAAATCACAAGATGGGATCAGATGGTGGATAAATTGAAGTGATAGTTCAATCCTGTTGATTATGAGCTTGATCTACTGAAGAAAATGCAAGGTCTGAAGCAAGTAGGGAAATCTATCAAGGAGTATACGGAGGAGTTCTATCGAATTCTCATCAGAACAGGCCATGCGAAAGCTGACAAGGAGAAAGTTGCACATTACCTTTAATGGGTTGAGGCCGAGCATTCAGGAGGAGTTGAACCTGATCCAAATGAACAGTACTGAAGAGGCCTACCAGTTTGCCCTAAAGGTAGAGGAAAAGTTGAACAAGAAGTTTGAAAGCAGGCAGAGTGGAAGAGGTCATGGTGGAAGATCTGGTGGACGATCTTATGGAGGCTGAAATGAAGATCAGAAAAAGAAGGATGAGGCCAATAGTAGTCAAGGTCAGAGGGGAAATAATTTCAAACAAAATAATAGAGATCAAAGAGGAAGAGGACGAGGACAAGGATCAGGAAGAGGAGGCTTCCGTGGAACATGTTTTCACTGTGGAGAAGAAGGTCATAGGGCATATGAATGTCCTCAACGCCAAGGAAGGGTAGATAGGAGAAATGAAGACCAGGATAGAGTCACACATGTGGATGAAGATGCAAAATCATCTCATATTGAAGATGCTGAAGGAGAAGTCCTAATTAACAGAAGAGTCCTGCTAAGTGGTGAAAATGAAACTGAGTAAAGGAGGAGCTTGTTTCGCACTAGGTGCAATTGTGAGAATAAGTGTTGTGATGTGATTATTGATAGCGAAAGTACTGACAATCTGGTGTCAGAAGAGATGGTTACAAAGTTAAAGCTCAAGAGGTAGAAACACCCACATCCATACCGGATCGCCTGGGTGCAAGATGACCACAAGGTCATGGTTAATGAACAGTGCCTAGTAAAGTTCAAGATTGGAAGGTACTATGATGAGGTACTATGTGATATCATACCTATGGATGTTTGTCATGTGTTGTTGGGAAGGCCGTGGTAGTTTGATAGGCATGCTGTACATGATGGCCATGCAAATACATATTCCCTGACAAAGGATGTATTGCGACATAAGCTAAAACCATTGAACAATACAAAAGAAAAGGTATGTAGTAATGCAAGAATAACTTTTGTTGATGGAAGAAAATTCCTAGAGGGTATGAAGCATGGGAATATGTGTTTTTCCTTAATTCCAAAAGCTAGTAAAGAGGAAGTAGAAGATGTGCCTATAGAAGTTGTAGATCTGTTGAATGAGTTTCAGGATATTGTATCTGATAATGTGCTTGATGGATTACCACCAATAAGGAAGATCAGTCATCAGATGGACTTGATCCCAGGAGCCAATTTGCCGAATAAGGCAGCACACAGAATGACACCAACATAAAGTGAAGAATTGAATAGACAAGTGCAAGAGTTGTTGTAGAAGGGTTTGATTCCTGAGAGCTTGAGTCCATGTGTTGTACCAGTAGTATTAGAAACAAAGAAGAATGGAGAATGGAGGATGTGCACAGATTTTAGGGCTATCAACAAGATCACAATCAAGTACAGATTTTCGTTGCCATGGATGGATGATATTATGGATTGTTTGAGTGGAGCTGTGTACTTCTCAAAGATAGATCTGAAGAGTGGATATCACCAGATTTGAATCAAAGAAGGAGATGAATGGAAGACTACCTTCAAAACAAAGGAGGGACTTTTTGAGTGGTTGGTCATGCCCTTTGGGCTAACCAATGCACCAAGCACTTTCATGCGGCTCATGAATGAGGTCTTGAAAGACTTTATGGGTAAGTTTGTCATTGTTTACCTAGATGATATTCTGATCTTTAGTAAGACATTGGAGGAGCATCTAATGCATATTCGTAGGGTTTTGGAGAAGTTGAGGGAAGACAAATTGTTGATTAATTTGAAGAAGTGCAGTTTTGTGAAGAAGGTGTTAGTGTATCTGGGATTTTTAGTTTCAGCAGAAGGACTGAAAATGGAACCAGAGAAAGTGTAGGCTATCCTAGAATGGCCCACCCCAAGGAGTGCTACTGAGGTAAGATCATTTCATGGTTTGGCTAGCTTTTACAGAAAGTTTATAAAAAAATTTAGCAGTATTTGTGGTCCCTTGACTGAAACAAAGAGAGGAGATAGGAAAGAGTTTAAGTGGCCTGAAGGGGCTGAGAAGAGTTTTGAACTATTAAAACAAAAAGTTACAAAACAACCTGTTTTAGCACTCCCTGATTTTAATAAGGTGTTTCAAGTAGACTGTGATGCTAGTGGTACTGGAATAGGAGCTATTTTGAGCCAAGAAGGTAAACCTGTTGCATATTTCAGTGAAAAGTTAAATGATGCCAAGAGAAAATATTCTTTTTATGATCAGGAATTTTATGCTATAATTCAGGCATTGAAGAAGTGGAGATACTATCTGCAAATTTAAATCAAAATTGAAAACTAAGATAGAATTCACATTGCAAAGTCAAAATATATAATATATTCCAAAATGCTTCCTTGGGAGAAAAGAGAAATGAGAATGCGAGGGTTTTGAGTGTTGTATGATATTTATTGTAGGATATTTTGGGTTTATAATGGCTCCGGCCAACTTTGGCTCAATAGTTGATGCTAGTGCAGGAGTTGTTGTGACGGATGCTCATGGCGCCTCCTTCAAACAAAGGCCCTCACAAATTTGTTCTGAAATTGTTTCACGAGGTATGCCCTCCCCTGATAGTGTGCTTAATATTCATGAATTTGATAACGCCTATGATTGGCTTGAAAAGCATACTTTAATATGATAGTTTGTGGGTAGAACTCCACCTGAAAGAATGTTGAAAGACTGGGCTGCCAAAGCCTAGACCCCTCATGGAGTTTGGCTTGATGGCGTTCAAAGCCTTACCAAGGGATTTTTTTATTTCGATTCTCAAACCCTAACCAGGCCGATGGGTTTTTCAATCATGGGCCCTAGACTTTTAGGTCTTCTCTGTTGGTTTTCCTACGTTGGTCTCAAGACTTTGTGGTATCAGACAACAAAAAGCTCAAGGTCTCAGTCTGGGTTGATTTTTCGGCTCTTCCTCTGCCATGATGGCCTTTAATGCCGACCATTGCGCAAACTCTTGACAAATTGGTATGCATGGAGCATGATCATTTTTTTAATGCTCGCCCTCAGAAAAGGGATTGTGTTGAGGTCAACCTTTCACTGGACCTTAAAGAAATGATTGATATTCAAGTTGGGCTCACACCTTTACCCAAAAGGTGCATTACCTGAACTTGCCTAAAACCTGTTATAGGTGTCGATCGATCGAGCACAAGATCAAGGACAGGCTATTTGTCGTGCTTTGCATGAAAACACCTCCTAAGGATATTCCTTCCAAGCCTACGGAGGTGGTGAAAAAAGAAGAATGGACCACTGTAGTGCAAAAAGGCAAAAATACTTAGCCCCTTAAGCAAACTTCAGCTTTTAGGGCTCAGCCGTCTACTGAAGTCGCTACAGCGGCCCCGACATATGTGGTTCCAATAGCTTCTGTTTCAAACCCTACCCTGCAGGGGACAGAGGTGTTTGTGAGTGTTTCTCAGAATGCTTGGGTCCGCACCCCGCAGGCGGCTTCCATGATAGTGTCTCAACCTTTACGACACTCTCGCAACCCTTCTGGACGTGCTGAGATTTTGGATTGCAACACAGAGAAGCAGAGAGTCATCTCTGGAGGAGATTCTCCTCCTAGCTTCAGAACTAGTTCAACCTTCTTGCATAATAGCTTCTCCTCTCTTGGGGACGAGGATGAAATGCAAGAGTTGTTATCATGAATTTTATCTCTTGGAATGTTCGAGGTCTCACTGACCTCCCCTGAAAGAATTTTTTTTGAGATGCTAGACACAAGATATGTAACCTGGATATTCTCTGCCTATGGGAATTCAAAATGTTTGGCTTCATGCTCAATTCTGCTTGTGGTGTTATTTGGCCAGATGTTGTTGTGTTTTCTTCACAACATGAAGCTAGTCGAGGTGGTGTAGTTACCTGTATTCCTCCTCATTTATTTTCTTCAGTTATTTAGCATGGTTCTAACCCTATGCAGAGAATAATTTGGTTATTGTAGCCCTTCAATAATCATTCTATTGACATCATTAATGTTTATGCTCCCAATGATGCTATTGAAAGACCACATCTGTGGCATTGGATGGCAGATCATCTTCCTCCATCCACCTAGGTCATATGTGGCGACTTCAACATGGTTGAGCTGGCTTATGACAAAGATGAGGTTTTCCATTCAGATGGATAGCTGGAGAACGAGAGGCTTGGTATTACATGCATAATAAATTGGGCCTTTTTTATTCTAATGCCAACCGTCGTCGTCCTAGTGAGGTTTGGCATATTTGGTCCAATTTTAGAGCTCGTTCTGACATGACTTTTAAGAGGCTTGATTGTGCCATGATTACAACTCAATCATTTTTCTCTTTTTCTGAAGATCGGGAATTACCTATCATTCCTTTGATTGATGTGACCTTGTCCTTTTAAAATGAAATTTTTCCTCAATGAATCTCTTCTTACTCATGATCCCACGACGACACATCTCTTGCGTGTCTAGAATTTGGAGCCTAGGCCCCACAATCTCTTAGGCTGGAATCACTGGTGGAATGATGTCATCACCCGTATGACAAGGTTTCTTCGTATTTATGGAAGACAACTTACCATGTACTGTCGACGTTCGTATGACACAACCACCAAAGATCTGTGTTGCTTCTGCAACCTTGGCCATGAATCCGTTTGACATGGAACTGCAACTTCGGCTAGCTAATCTCCATCACTAGAAACAAGTTGTATATAACTATGAAGTCAAGGGAGCTGAAATCAAGGTTCGCCCTCACTAGCTTGAGGTTGTAGAACAAGTCTCCAAAGAGTTTTTTCAAGCTCTCAGAGCTCGTCATACCTCTGTTGGGATCAAAAAGATGAGGGAAGGTCATGAGGTTATTTCTAAACATCCTGACATTCTTCAAGCTTTTGTCTTCTAGCTTGAATCCTTTCATTCCAAATCCCTTGGAAATATTATCAACAAAGGAAACATTAAATTCATACCTAAAGCAGGAGATCCTGAAGATATTTGTAACTGACAACCAATAACCTTGTTGAATGTTCCTTACAAGATCTGTCTCTCAAAATCCCCTGGCTCTCAAAATCTGTCAAATCCTGCCTCTAGTAGTTTGCCCTGAGCAGACTGGATTCATCAAGTCTAGGTATATCCTTGACAATATTATTGCGGTTTGTGAAGGCATGGAATGGGCCAGGAAGTCCAAACAATAAGCTATCTTCCTCAAGATTGATTTTGCCAAGGCATATGACCAAATTGAATGGCCCTTCATTCTTGCAATTCTTCAAGCTCTTGGCTTTGGTCCCACCTTCAGTCAATCGGTTGAGATGCTCTTTGGGTATGCATTTTCTTGTATCACCATTAATGACAAGAAATTTGAGGCTTTTTTCCTTTTTAGATCTATCCGTGAGGGCTTCCCTTTAGCCCCATCTCTTTGTGTGCTTGTTGTTGATGGGTTTGGTTACCTTCTTTCCAATTCTATCTCTTCAGGCCTTGTCAGAGGAATTTCCCCGCCTAAGTGACCTAGCTAGCTTGTCAATGGACACTTTGTCAATGATTCCTTTCTCACTCTCATTGAGGATGAAGATAATGTATCCAATATTCTCCAATGTCTTGACACTTTTTGTCTTGCCTCTGGTTCGGCTATTCAGTAGCACAAGACTCTCTTTTATAGACAATATTTTCTTCCAGCCCCTCCTTGGCTCTCTCATTATGGCTGGAAATGGGTGCATCACGATGAGGTCTTCTTCTTTCTGGGAATTCCCTTTGCCTTTCAAGCTTCACATGTTCAATTGTGGAATGCAGTTCTAGCGAAGATAAAAAATAAGCTTGACTATTGGATTACCAAGCCGCTTTCCTTGGCTGGTAAATTTCAGATTTGTTCCAAGATTCTGGAGGATACCCATGTTTACTATTCATCTTGCTGGGCTCCTTCAAAAGCCTCCTACATGAAGCTGGAGAAACTCCTTCAGGATTTCCTTTGGGCTTTTGGTGCTGATCATCATGGGTTTTTACAGATTCACCTAGGAGTACTATCGCCTTCTCAAGGAGCCTGGGGGCATGGGCCTTCTTTCTACTCAGAATCAGGGAATTACCTTATGTGCTAAATGGATCATCTGTGCTTTAATTGAAAATGAAGCCTGGAAAATCCTTCTCAGGCATTGCATTTCCTCTGGATTTCTAGTCAACAAGTCGACTTTGCTTTCAAACCCTTCTCATCATGTCAGAATCAATTCAAATCCAGGGCACTTTTGTTGTTAAAAGCATTTGGAGAGCCTGTGAAGCCATTAAGTCATGGCTTCATTGGGTTGGATATGGGTTCCGTGATGGGATTTCTATGAACCAACATAATGTTTGGTGGTCTCCCCTCTTTTTCGGTGAAAGGAGCCCCGCTAGCTAAGGTCCAAGGTGTTAGTGCTTTGAATTTTCATAAATGTCGCACCAAGACACCCAAAGATTTGTTTTCTAGAGCTACCATGAGCCTCAAAATGTGGGATGACATGAAAGTTCAGTTTCATCTGTCTTGTCCAGATCGACAGAATTTTGACTTGCTAGTTTCTGCCTTGCCTCTGCACATGCTTCACAAGTTGGGTATCCAACGCATTAAGCTATGGTGGAAGGATTGGAAATGGTATCCTTGTACACTTCTTTCCAACTATAAGCCAAAGATGAGATACCACTGGTTGGTGCCACATTTTCCCATGGTAACCACTCTCAACTACCGTTGGCACTTGCATAGTTCTAATAAAAAATGGAGATTAGATTTCACAGTATCTGGACCACAATTACTAAGCCCAAGATTGCACACTTTTCTTGGTGAGTTCTTTTCCAAGGCTCTCCCTCGGGTTATCAACTCAAGCATTTGGGAGTTCCTGATCCTAGGTGTCCCTTTTGTGGGCAACCAGAAACCTTTTTGCATATTTTCTAGTTTTGTCAAATAGCTCAATAGTACTAGAGCTAGATTCATTATTTTTTCAAACCTTTTCGGCCTGAGCCCTTTTCTTGGCATATGACTTTGTTGGGTGATTCACCTAGAATGCCCTACATATACACTAAGATTTGGCATGCTTTCAGGATGGAGATTCTTTTTACTTTTTGGATAGATAGAAATGTTGTTCTTTTTACTCACAACTTTCTTGATATAAATGTTTCTATGTCAACTAAAGATTGCATATGCAATAATGTAATGATGCAGATCCAAGTACAAGCTAACAAGGTGGCGCTTGAGTTGGCTCACCTTCAGGAGTTGTTGAACCACTAGGGTAATGTCATGTGTACGGTGGCTAGAGTATCGTTGGATTTTGTTTCTGTCGACCACACCTCACCCCGTGGTCACCGTCATGGACGTAGTTCTTCCACCCACCGCTCTCAGACTCCTCAATGTCAGGTTCCCCGTCGCTCCCCTAGCGGCGAGAATGATGGTCAACGTCGTCACTCATCCTCTATGCCGTAATGTGGCTCCTGCTGGTCTCCTGTTGCTCCTATTGTTTGTTGGCACACCTCGGGTGGTGGCTCTTCATGGCCCTCTGCCACCTCTTCCAAGTAGTTCCCTCACCTGGACTTGGCCATTTCGCCTCCCACGACCGAGGAGGAAACATAAAAAGACAATGATGTTGTTGATGATGGGTGGTCTCTACCTGACCCACCTACATACCCCAATGATGGCTGGGGTAAAAAAATGACAATTATGACCCATCTCCCTCTGTCGGTGTTGCTTTGGCTACCTAAGGTGGTTTTTTTTATGAATAATAGTTTTTCCTTCTAGCCTCTTGTCGTGTGACTCTTACGAGGTGATCTCACTTCCCCCGACTTTTTTTTTGTGAATATGTACTTTAATATTTTAAATCAATAGAGAAGACCTTATTCATAAAAAAAAAATATAATATTGAAATGTTAATACAAAAATTAATTTCAAATAAAGAAGATTAATAATTATCTTAGTATATAAGAATTTTATTATTTTAATAAATAATTAAATTAAATAGTTTATAATTTCATTTTTAAGAATTTAATAAAAAATATATTAAATATAAATAAATTATAAATAAATAATTTAATAATATAATAATTAAAAGTTTATTTAATATTTTATAAAGATTTTCAAACAATATAAATGGTTAATCATCCTATATTAAAAATAATTATAGATTCAATGTTAGTTATACTTATCTTGAAATGGGGAAAGATAAAAAATTAAACATATAATTTAAATAAAAATATAAAAAGTTAAAACTTAACACGCTGATGGTAATAAGTAAATAACATTTTTAGACCCGAAAAACACATCACCAGAAATTGTTTTGGTAGATATTCAAAAGTAAATAGAAATAAAAAGAATACAAATTAAAAATGTAACAGTAATATGGGGAAAAAAACTAACAGTAGAGTGTAGTGGTTTCTATGTGTAATGTCAACCCTTAAAAGAAAAGTACCCAGTAGCCACCCAGGCTAACTTCGCCTACGTAGAACTCCAAAATGCTAAGTCAATTTTGATGATTTTTTGGTGTAGCTCCGTAGATGACTTAAGAACTTAAAGCTAAGGTTTAAGCTTCTGGGAATTCATGGATCTCCCTATAGAGATCGTCAAACACCAAGTGGTCAAAAAATGACATTTTCAAAGTGTCGCCCACAACCCGACACCTAGACCCCCAATAGCCGACAATGATATCCCATAAAAAAATAATAAGGCCCCAATTACAAAATATGTAGGACCATATAATTATAAGATGTTTTAAATGTGGGGCCGCTCACTATAAAACATTAACTTTTTATATATCTTTTTAATGTGAACATTTGGGCCCTTGCATTAATCAAGAGCCCATATAATGTTACCCCACAAAGGACCCTACTAAATCATCGACGATCCAGTAACTAACCATGGTAACACATTACTTGGTCGTCGTCTCCCACTTAACCGCCCAAACTCAAGTCACTACCTAGCCACAGCTAGCCCTAAAACCACATTTATTTCACCTTCTTTTCATCATTTTCTTGAAACTTCATCTCCCGCGAAGGCTTCCTGTCGAAGGTTCTCTGCTTGTGACGAGGGTTTCTCACGAGGGATTCCCGCGAGGGTTGACCACTTCACAGGTGAGGGATTCCTTCATCCCTTCATGAGTAGCCATGATTTTGCAGGTTTTATCATTGTAATGATTACAGTTTAATCTTCTACTTTAATCATGAAATATTTTTGTTGTCATTTTCTTTTACAATTCAATCGATTTTCATATGTTCCTCTGAAATTATTGCATGAAATGTCAAAGAAATAGTGTACATTATCAATATTATGATTTGTGGTGCTAGTTTAATCATGAAAATATATTGTACTCATTTTCTCTTATGGTTTCTTGTTTGTTTTCTATTGTTTCCTGTTTGTTTTAGGGTATTTATCTCCTCTTACGTTTTCTTGTTTGTTTTCTATTGTTTCTCAAAACTTCATCTCCCGCAAAGGCTTCTTTGCATGCAACGAGGGTTTCTCATGAGGGCTTCTCTATGATTAAAGAATTAGGGTCAATTACATGCAATGCCAAAGTATTAGACTCAATAAGAATGTCAAAGAATTAGGGTACAATGTCAAATAATTAGGGTTTCATTTCTTTTTATGGTTTCTTTTTGGTTTCAACCCATTCTCTGTATTCAATCGAGGATTATGACTCAACTAAGAAAAATACATCTTAATAGAAAACTGACTTTGTAGATTTATTACTACGAATATGGCTCTTCTTATATATTATTTTAAATCATAATGAGCGATACCCATTTTTGGTTGAACACAGAAAACACACATTTTGCCATTTTGGCTTAACACATAAAAAATACATTTTGGCTTAATACAAAATTGAAGAATAAATCACTTATTTTCAATCTTTGAAAATTGAGTCCAAATTTTAAATAAAACATTCATGTCCAAATTTAAAATTTAAGACATTCGTGTCTGTGTTTTCATGTCACGTGTTTAAACATATATAGAAATCTCCTCGAAATTTGAAATCTGTGTCACACCTTCTCATGTCACAAGCTGGAATAGCTCAGTTGGTTAGAGAGTGTGGCTATTAACCACAAGGTCAGAGGTTCAAGCCTTCCTAGCATCTGGTAGATAATCAAGGATTGCACCATAGAGTGCCACATGTATGCTAAAGAGATATGTAATATACCCAAATAGATATGTAATGTGAATTGGGAAGAAAATATTTGGTCTATTTTGTTATACAATTAATAAGGTCATTTGGCAAACTATTTTGTTAATGATATTTGGATAAGATTGGTTTAATCATAATCCTAATTTTAAATAAGATCATAACCCAAACTTTAAACACAACCCTAACCCTAATCATGAGATAAATGTAAACCATTATCCTAATCCTAAACCAAACAAAAACCCTAATTTTAACCATAAAAATAGCCATATTCCTAGATCTAACCTCAATAATAACCATGATGTAACCCATTACACTAACAATAATTGTAAGCCTAAACCCTATTGACAACCCTAACCACAACCATAACTCTAACCCTAACCTAACCTGATTAATAAGGTCATTTAGAAAATTATTTAGTTAATTATATTTGGATAAGATTGGTTTAATCATAATTCTAATTTCAAACAAGATCATAACCCAAACTTTAAAAACAACCCTAACACTAATCATGAGAAAAATGTAAACCATTATCCCAACCCTAAACCAAACAAAAACCCTAACTTTAACCATAAAAATAACTATATTTCTAAATCTAACCATAATACTAATCATGATGTAAACCCCTATACTAACAATAATTATAAGCCTGAGCCCTATTGACAACCCTAACCACAACCATATCTCTAACCCTAACCTAACCCAAACATTCAATCATATTTCTAAGCAAGATCGTAAACCAAACTCTAAAGTCAATCCTTGCTCTGAGCATGGCGTAAACATAAACTCTTATCCAAATTGTAAGCCTAAATACTAACCATAATCAAAACCCTAATCCTAACTATAATAACGACCATGATTTAAATCTTATGCCTCACCAGAATTGTAATTGTGAATATTGATCCTAACCCTAATGATTATAAAAACATAATAATAATCTTGTAAAATACTTAAGACCATAAATATTAGGATAATTGAAATGATAAAATATCAAATGTGAATTTTATAAATATTTATAAATTAAAAATATAAATATAATACAATAGTATATAAATACAAAACAACAAAAATAACTATAAGTTAAAATATTATTAATAACTATTATTTCTTATTTTAATTTCACAAAATAGACATAAATAACTAAACTAAGTTTATTAAGTTGGTTATTAAGTTGATATCTTAGGAAGTTTTTGAAGATTAGGATGCTCCCTTCGGCAGCCTCCCTGGGAAATTGACTTAGTCAATCAGGGGATAGGCTTTCTCTCACCTAATATCTAATGGATTTGTTTATAAATGTTAACATATTTATAGAAATATATAAACCAAATATACTGTTATGGAGACAGAAATATGTCTATTTATTCTTGGATAGATTTACAATGAAATATTGACACTAAAATCTAAGAATTCATTATGGTCATAATTAAGCAAGCTCGTAAAGTGAAACAAAATGCTCATATTATGTTATATTAGAGCAGTAATGAAACGTATATGAGGATGCTACCTTATGTTAATCTGGAACTGGTTTTATGTTTTCAAATCAATGCAAAGATAGGAATCCAATATGGATCAATAAATACATTGATAATTAGATTTACCTTAAAATTTAAGATGATCGAAGCTAATCTAAAAATAGGTTTGCTATAAATGGATCATGAATTATTAATCTTTCCTTTTCCTCCCTATGATTGAATATGTACAAAATGTTTAAAAAAAAACTAATGTGGGGGAGAAATACAGAATGATAGAATAGAGGCAGCAGTTAGAGAACTCGGGCATATAGTTTCGGATTTGAATCCTTTCATCAGTTTCAAATATATGTCTTCCAGTAATCTTAGTCAATTAAATCATGTATTATTTTAATCAATTAATCCTAATAATAACGTTCTAATATGGTGTGATTCTCTAAATTAGTAGTTCTTAATTTTGAGTCAAGGATTACCAAACTGCTAAATATTTCATTTCTTTCTAACAACTATCAAAAGCATTAGACAGGTCTCCCTACTTTTGTGTGTGCAGGGAAAGGAATTATACACTAAAGGCATGATTTGGAATTAAAGAATCAAAGACAAAGCCACAATTCGTAACTAGCCAACCTCATGATTCTACAAAGCTGGTCTTGATATCGGATACTAAAATTGTAATTCATAGAATTGGTATCACTTTTTGTAAATTTATGAAGGAATGCCTTCATCTATTCTGTAAATGAGGGAATGCCCTCATAATATATGTAATTCGTAATTTGGACCTAGGGTCTCAGGCAAGACTGGAGGTTTTCTTCTCCATTCTTTCCTACAAGTGCTCGCAGAGAATGAAGTCTCTTGTAAAACTTGGAAAGTTTAATATTAATAAAATCTACGAGCTCCGACCTTTTACTGATCAAAAAAAAAAAAAAAAACTAAAGCAAGCTCAAATTTAAATCAAAATTGAAAACTAAGATAGAATTCACATTGGAAAGTCAAAATATATAATATTGAAATGTTAATACAAAAATTATTTTCAAATAAAGAAAATTAATAATTATATTAGTATATAAGAAGTTTATTAGTTTAATAAATACTTAAATTAAATGATTTTTAATTTTATTTTTAAGAATTTAATAAAAAATATATTAATTATAAAAAAATTATCAAATTTCAATCTATAATCGTTAGAAAGCTTGTTTGGAGTGCTTGTGCTATACAAAAGGATGTCTCCTTATTGTTCCATTTGAGCCTTGTGATTGAGCCTCAAAGCCATGAAATCTTCAGAATTTTGTAAAAATTTGCGAATTGTGCTTACTCAGGGAATTTTGATAAAAAATAAGTACTTTCGATAGAAAGTAATTTCTATCGAAAGTACTTGATTGGTTGAACATGGGTTAAGCCATTTGGCAAATTAATTTCGATAGAAAGTTATAAATAACTTTTGATAGAAACCTATGTCGGCCAATTTGGTGTAGTTTCGGGTTAATAACGATTACATATAAATAAATACATGTTTTCCTCATCTTATTAATTCAAAAGCTGCAAAATAATTTGCTTTTTGGAGAAGGAAGACTTTTGAAATTGTATTTTTTTGAATTTTGTCAAAATTTAGTGGAATAATTTTGCAAAGTGATGGGAAATAAAAATAGAAGGCTAAATAAGAGTACACGACATTATTCAGAAGAGACTAAACAAAGACTACGTGAAGAAGCACGAGAAAGATATTATCGTAGGAAACAAGGTATCTCTCTCTGTGGATATTTTAAGTTGATGGTTAGGATTTGTCTTAATGAAACATGTAAGAATTATATTGCACTACCTAATTAGACCTAATTCGATAAAGAAGACCTAATTAGATTTAATAAGACTAATTAGACCTAATAAGACCTAGATAAGACTAATTAGACCTAATAAGACCTAAATAAGACTAATTAGACATAATAAGACTAAGAATATATAATTATATACCTAATTAGACCCCTTAAGACTTAATGGTCAACCTATTAGGACCTAATATGAGTAATATTTGACGATTTAGGATCTAATATGAGTAATAAGACCCAAATTAGGACCTAATATCATAATAGGATGGGCCTTAGAAGTAATTAGACCTATTTAGACCTAATAAGACTAATTAACACCTAATAAGACACGTAACTAGTCCTAAGTATACCTAATATGAGTAATAGGATCCCTTAAGACCTAATTAGACATAATATGGATAATATAACCCCTAAGGCCTAATTAGACTAATTGACCCCTAATAAAACCTAACAAGAACTAATTATACCTAATTATACTAATTAATGTACCTAATACATGTGAGTAATATGACCTTATATGAGTAATAGGAACTAATATTGAATAGTAATAGTACCTAATTAGGGGCCTATTTATGAACAGGTATTAGGACCTAATTATACCCAATTAGACCTATTAGGACCTAATTAGACCCATAAGACCTATTAGGACCTAATTAGACCTAATTAGACCTATTAGGATCTATGATAGGTTATATGACCCCTTAAGACCTCATTAGACCCATTATGAGTAATATGACCCCTTAAGACCTATTAGCACCTAATTATACCTAGTTAGACCTATTACGACCTAATTATACCCAATTAGACATATTAGCACCTAATTAGACCCAATTAGACCTATTATGACCTATGATCTAGGTTATATGGCCCCTTAAGACCCCATTAGACCCACTATGAGTAATATGACCCCTTAAGACCTATGAGTACCTAATTAGACCCAATTAGATTTATTAAGAACTAATTAGACCCAATTAGATCTATTAGGAACTAATTAGACCCAATTATACCTAATTATACCTATTAGGACTTAATTAGACCCAATTAGACCTATTTAGGCCTAATTATACCCAATTAAACCTATGATAGTTATATGACCCCTTAAGACCCTATTAGACCCACTATGAGTAATATAACCCCTTAAGACCTATTAGCACCTAATTATACCATTAGGACATATTAGGACCTAATTAGACCTAATTATACCTATTAGGACCTATGATAGGTTATATGGCCCCTTAAGACCTCATTAGACCCACCATGAGTAATATGACCCCTTAAGACCTATTAGCACCTAATTAGACCCAATTAGACCCCTTGGGACCTGCTTAGACCCAATTATACATATTAGGACCTAATTAGACCTAATTATACATATTAGGACCTATGATAGGTTATATGACTCCTTAAGACCCCATTAGACCCACTATGAGTAATATGACCCCTTAAGACCTATTAGCACCTAATTAGACCCAATTAGACCCCTTAGGGCTTAATTAGACCCAATTAGACATATTAGAATCTAATTATACCTATTAGGACCTATGATAGGTTATATGACCCCTTAAGACCTCATTAGACACACTATAAGTAATTAGTCCTACCCAATTATACCTAATTAGACCTATTAGGACCTAATTATACCTATAAGGACCTAATTATACATATTAGGACTTAAATAGACCTATTAGGACCTAGTTAAATACCCAATTAAACCTATTAGGACCTAATTATACCTATTATGACTTAATTAGACCCAATTGGACCTATTAGGACCTAATTATACCTAATTATACCTAATTATACCCAATTAAACCTATTATGACCTAATTAGACCTATTAGGACCTATGATAGGTTATATGACCTATTGCGACTTATCTTATGATTAATAGGACTCTATACATAAGAAATTTCATTCAGACTTTTGTTTAGTAATTTTATCTTTGTATGTAGGAAATGCTGAAGAAGCACAACCTTTTGAAGTTGGAGAAGGGTCATCACAAGCTCAACAAGCCCAACCTTCAGAAGTTGGAGAAGGGTCATCAAAAGCTCAAAAAGCACAACCTTAAGAATCCAAAACAAGTACACATCTCTCTCTCTCTCTCTCTCTCTCTCTCTCTCTCTCTCTCTCTCTCTCTCTCTATTTAGTCTCTTTGTGGTGAATAAGCATTTTGGGTCTTTACCCTTAATATTATTGCTTTTGTTGTGTACATAGCCTTTGATGAAGAAAATGTTGGATAAGGGGCATCCCAAGTTGAAGTAATGGACTTTCTAGAAGGGTCATCCCAAGGTTAAATAAGTATGTGTCTCTCCCATTACTTCATTAATTATTCCCTTTGAAATGAGCCTCTTTCTACTTATTTCATCAAGGTCCCCTTAAGATGAGCTATTAAGAGATTTTTTTTAATTTTATTTGCAGCCGAAGTACAAGCAACATATTAGAATGTTAGTCTAGCCCAACTGTTGAAGAGAAAAATTAATCGTAATAGCATAGATCATTTAATTGAAATGGATGTGGAAAAAATTGAGAGATTATGTTAAACAACCCATAAATACTATGAAGAGGGAATTGAATAAAAATTCTAAGCAAATAATTGCACAATTTGAGAATCTTGATACACTTGAAAAACTCCAACTATTATCAATTACACTTCTTAAAGATGAGTTAAAAGAGTCATTAAAATTGTTTAGTGTAGATGCAAGTTTGAAAAAGACAAAATCGCCTAGCGTACAAAATAATATTTTTGAAAGTTTTAAGGAAGGTTTGTATTCCAATAGGAAAACAAATAGATCTGGAGATAAGTCCATTTCAAGAAGAGTGATACTAACATCTATTTTAAATAAAAACATATCCCAAAAAAGACAAATTTCTTCACTTTCATCTCATATTGGGTACAATAGGAAGACAATAACACATTATTTGAAAAGGAGAAACAATTTGGATGATACTACATTGGAAGGTAATTGGGAACTAATGTGTAGAGCTCCTCGCTTTGATAGGATTAAGGAAACAATTAGGAACTTCATTACGGTATTTCTAATTGATCATACTCATCCTTCACCAAATACAAGAGATGTTATCAAGAAGAGGACTGGGCCTAAGGAATATTTGCAGCACACAAAATATTGGTTGGAAACCACACAACATGAATTGTATCTCTCATTTTGTAATTCAAATCCTAACATTAAGATTGGACAAACAATGTTTGAAAGATTAAAGCCATATTTTGTACAGATAAATAAATATTTTGAAACTTGTTGTTGTCGATATCATATTGAATTTGATCTCTACTTTCAAGGGTTTAGAAAGATTATAGAAGAAAGTCCCTTCACATACTATAATTCCACATAAGATGGGAAAGCTTCCCTTTTTAGGGTCGCTTTAGGCACTAAATCCTATACCTCCTTAAGAGAAAGATCGGAGCCAACTTCTCATCTCTTCCTCTCAAGTATGGCCTCTATAATGTCTGGTGCGTAGGGAGTGGTACCATGAATGTCATCTCTGATTCTAATCAAGTTAGAAAGTATAGACTAACATGTGCTCTTATAGACACTAGAGCTAGTCAGACTGTTTATGGAATCTTGCAATCATTCAATTTCCATATTAGTCCATGCAAATAGTTCCTCAGGGAGAATCTGTACATCTGCCATGATGTCTAATAATATCTATATATGTGTACTTGAAAGATTTTATTTATAGTCAAATGAAGTCTACATATATGTTTTGCTAATTTAATTGAAAATAAAATAAAATTACATTTCGTTACATTATGGAACTAAAATCAATTACATAAGTTACATTTAAATGTAAATAAACGTGCACTACATATACATGCACACACGCGCACACACACACACACATATACATATATATAAATATTACATGTGTATATGTGCATATATACATGCATATGTATATATGCACATATACACGGGTATATATATATTATATATATATATATATATACATGCACATATATGTATACATATATAGACATACATATAGATACATATATATACACATACATATAAAAGCATATATATATATATACATACACATGTATATGTATATATGTATATATGCACATATATATACATACATATATATGTATAGATACATATATATCCATGTACACATACATACATACATACATATGTATGTATATATGCACATGTGTATATGTACATATATACATATAAATGTATATATCCACATATACACATGTATATATATGTGTGTGTGTGTATAAATCTATATATGTATATATACATATATGTCTATGTATATATATACATACATACATATATATATATATATGCATATACATATATATATATACATATATATATGTATATATACCTACATATATATATATATATACCTACATATATACATATATATATATATGTATATATATACATATACATATATATATAAACATGTGCATATATACATGTACATATCCATATATATATACATGTACATGTATACATACATACATATATATATATATATATATACACACACACACATACATGTATATATGTATATATGTATGCATATATACATGTGTATATATATACACACACACACTTATATATGTATGTATACACATGTATATATATAAATACATATATTTACACACATATATATACACATATACACACACACATATATATACATGAATATATATATATATTAAAAACAATAAATAATGTAAAATGAGAAGGTATACACAATGAAATACCTCTGAAAAATTATGTCTGAAAGTCATATGCCCCACTTTCCGCTCTGCCGAAACCCAAACCGAAACTCATGTGAAAATGATGGTTTCGACTGGGTTAAAACCCCACCAAAATAGAACAACTTACTTTCGGTCAAAATCTAGTTACGATCAAAAGTAATTAAATATGTTTTTTACAACTGCTTTCGATCATAACAAAGTACAAAATTTTGTTTACTCGGTCATCGTCTACCACGTAACCACCCAAACTCAAGTCACTACCTACCCACAAATAGCCCTAAAACCACATTTATTTCACCTTATTTCCATCATTTTCTTGAAACTTCATCTCCCACGAAGGCTTCTCATCGAAGGTTCTCTGTGTGCTACTAGGGTGTCTCATGAGGGATTCCCACGAGGGTTGACCACTTCATAGGTGAGGGATTCCTTTATCTCCTCATGAGTAGCCATGATTTTACAGGTTGTATTGTTTTAATGATGTTTTCTTATAGTTAATCTGCTACTTTAATCATGAAATGTTGTTGTTGTCACTTGCTTTTACGGTTCAATCAATTTTCATATGTTCCTCTAAAATTATTGCATGAAATGTCAAAGAAATATGGTACATTGTCAATATTATGATTTGTGGGCTAGTTTAATCATGAAAATATATTGTACTCATTTGCTCTTACAGTTTCTTGTTTGTATTTTACCATTAACTGTTTATTTTTAGGGTATTTATCACCTCTTACATTTTCTTATTTTTTTAATGTCATTTCTCAAAACTTCATCTCCCGCAAAGGCTTCCCTGTGAGGGTTCTTTGTGTGTGACAAGAGTTTCTCATGAGGGATTCTCCATGATTAAAGAATTGGGGTCAATTACATGCAATTTCAAAGTATAAGGGTAAAAAAGAATGTCAAATAATTAGGGTACAATGTCAAATAATTAGGGTTTTATTTCTTTTTACGATTTCCTCTTCATTTCAACCTGTTCTCTGTATTCAATTCAGGGTTTTTGTCAATAAGATTATTGCATGAAGTGTCTAAGAAATAGCGGACATTGTCATTAATATCATTACATATGCTAATTTAATCATGAAAAGTTATTGTATTTATTTACTTTAGCAGTTTGCCATGTTACTGCCCAAAATCAAGTCATTACCTACCCATAGCCATCCCTAAAACCGTGTTTATTTCACCTTCTTTCATTCATTTTCTCAAAACTTCATCTCATTTTGTAAGCTTAAATTGATTGTGCACATTCACAATTTTTCATTGAATTCTTTATCATAGTGATTGTACCATTTTCTAAGCTTACATTAACTATAATCATTCTTAAGTTGACATTAAATTCTTTGTCACACTGGTTGTACTCATTTACTAAGCCTACAATGACTCTATACATTCTTTAGTTGTCATTGAACTGTTTGTCACACTGATTCTACTCATTTTTATAATCTTGCATTGTTTGTATGCATTCTTAAGTTGACATTGACTATATGCATTTGTCTTATATTAATATAGTGACATTATTACATGGAATGTCAAAGAAATAGGGTACATTGTCGATAATATAAATCTTCTACTTTAATCATTTGATGTTATTGTATTAATTTTCTTTTATGGTTTCTGATTTGTTTCAACTATTTCTTTGTATTCATAACATGAAAGTAGTATTCATGTTAGTAATTTGAAACAATTACTAATATAATGTTTGCACATATACTAATTTCATGAAAGTAGTATTGATAGGGAGATTGATACACCTTGAACTTATCTCTAGTTTAACCCAAGTCTCATAAGACTTCTTTGGGGTTTCCCTGATCACTAGGATCCTAGGAGAGTTTGCAAACCAATCTCCTAACCCACTCCTTCAATCTTCCTATCAAGTTTTTCTTCTTGTAATCTATGCTTCCATAGAGCTCACCAAGGCAAGCCCTCTTTTTAACACTCCAACCCTATTCACTAACCTTGCAAGAGTTAGGGTAAATTCTTGAATTATCTAAGATCATAATCCCAACCTCTTTCAATAATTTGGGTTCATTTCTCCATCGCTGCCCATACTTCCTATTAACAAGGGCTAAAAGCAATTAGGTCTCAATTAGCCTTATTTTTTAGAGATTTAGCTTTCTTATCTAAGACTTACACACAATGCCTCAAACCAAATTGTGATCTAGACATGCTTTGCAAAGACCCAAAGGATTTTCTAAGTCTTAGGCTCTGGAGGTGTTCGTACAACACTAAACCCCAAATGGTCTATTTCTTGGAAAAATGAACTAGTCTCTGCATAATGTACTCAAAATCCATTCAAATTAATTCAAATATTCACCAGCTTGTATACCAAGATCTTTCTAGGCCTAATAGTCACCATTGAGGTGCTGGATTGCATTGATCAATCCCCTCTTGTAATTTAAACACTCTTATTCTCATAATTCCCTAGTTGGGCTATTGACAAGCTCGCCTAGGGAAACAACTCAAAATTCACCATTAACACTTCTGAACTCCAAAAAAAAAGGAAAAACTACACATAGGTCCCTTTTCCATTCCTCCAAGGCACAATTGTTTGCCACGGTCAAAACTTTCTAAGGAACCATTATTGTATTTAGAACCTTGTCTGGTCTAGTGAACCCAGAATAGGGAAAATAATTATTTACAATGAAAAAATCAAACCTAAAGACTAATCCACTCACATAGTACTACAATACTACCACACCTTCCTAATTACATAAAAAATAACATAGATCAGTGTTTGAAAGCTACAATGTAAACAATTGTTGTTTTGTCATTGATGTCAAACCTTAACTGGTGAGACTATTGCTATCTATTTAAGTACCATATCTATTGATTGCTGAAGAAGATTTGAAGGCAAGGATAACAAGAAGACCGAGTGAAATGGTTGAGTTATGGGAAACTACAAGGGTAATTGATCAGTTGGCACATTGGCAAAGTAATGTGTTGTTTATCTATAACACTTAGATAAAGATGACAGTTTACTGAGAATAGTATATGCTGAGCAAAGTTTGTGTCGACCAAGCACCAGTGTATGCTGAGCATAATTTCTAGTATCGACCAAGTGACATTAAATTGCCAAAGAAATCAGTGATGACCGAGTGGAAGAACATAGTGTTGGTCGAGCACCAGTATTTTGGTAATTGTTGAGATTTAAGATCTCTGGCCGACATAATTGAATCTATTGGGATATGTAAAGTTAATTAAGGACAAGCATGATTGGTCCACATTATTTAATGCATGGGTAACCGTAATTAACGCATGGATTCAATATTTAATTTGTTATTGCTGTGGAGAAGTAAATTAAATGTGAATGATGGAAAGATCCATTGGATCTAACCTAACCTAAGATCTACGATCTTGATTAAGCAGAAAATATTTATTTTACCTAGATGAAGAGGTATAAGATAGCCTCGAGGGATTATTAAAAAATAAGAGAAGTGTATGCAAGAGGATTGCATGGCTAATTGGATGATTGGCATGATCTAGTAGAGAAGGCTGAGCAGAGAAGCAAAGAGTTGCAAAAGTGATTGTTTGATGGTTTTCCAAGCAAATCTGAAGATTGAAATGAGAATGGAGGCCACTCAGTGAATTAGCATTAGAGCTTAATTGGATTTGGATTTGCAAAGTAAGTTGTATGTATCACATCACACCTGCTGATTACTTTCTAACCATTGTATCAGTCAAAATATTTGAACCAAGTTGACCTAAAAGTCATTGTATAAATCCTTTGAGAAAGGTGACATTCAGGTAGAATATTCTAAGTCCTTTAATAAGGCCACTCCTGATAGAATGATTAAATCCTTTAACCAGGTCACATTTAGCAATGTGTTTTGTAACCTTTAATAGGGTTGCTCCTAGAAGAGCTCACTTCAGAAGAGTGAAAACTTGGTAGCATGTTACTGGTGTTTTTTCCCAAATTGGGTTTCCACGTTAAATCTTGGTGTCAACTTGTGTGAATGTTTATGTTGTGTTTTATTGTTAAGTTTCTGCAAGTTGATTACATTTGAACAGTAAACTGTATATTTATGTTGTTGACTTATGTTTTTGCTACCAAGCAGATTTGAGTTGTATGAAGTTCTATAAAGTTTCAATTGGTACATCTAGACCTGTGGATAACTGATTCACCCCCCTCTTAGTTATTATAAATTCATTCTAAAAATTCGTATCAGAGCTTTAGTCTCTTGAAAATAGTTTGAAGGTACTTGGAGAAAAAGATCAAGATGTATAAAAAGGAGGTACCGAAGTTGAACAAAGATAACTTCCTTGCATGGTAGAGTTTGATGAAATTACATCTGGTTGGTATTGGTGATGCTGTTAAGCACTATGTTGAACATAATTATGTAGCCCCACCATCACCTCTCACCGTTGAACAGTTAAGAGAAAAGCATGAACTCAATCAAGCAATGTTGGAGATCACATCATCCCTGAGCTATCCTGAATTTGAAGACATAAAGAAATTTACAAATGCAAAGCATATGTGGGATACCCTAACAACCATCTATGGAGGAGATACAAATGTGCTGAGAGCCAATTCTGAAAGTTTGAGAGGTAAGTTTGATGAAATGAAAATGCAAGAAGGAGAAAATATAGTTCAATATTGTGGTAGGATAAAGGAAGTTGTGAATGCTATTAGAGGAGCTAATGCAACCATTGATGATAACACTATTATGAGAAAGCTACTAAGGACTCTTCTTCCTGTATATGCTATTAGAGTCTTTGCAATTCAAGAATTGAGATGCACTCCTAATAATAATTTGACTTTGGAAGGTCTGGTAGGCAGACTTACTGCGTTTGAGATGTCAAATTTTGATAACTACACTCCACAAGTTATTGATTCTGCATTCAGATCCCAGTTGGTCCTTAACAAAACAAAGAAAGGAAAGAAATGTGTGAATAGTGACAACAACACTACAGATGATGATCTGGAAGAACTTGAGGCACTTATGGCAAGAAGACTATCTAGAGGAAAAGGAAAATTCAAAGGTAAACTTCCTATCATTTTTTTTTCATGTAACAAAGTTGGTCATATTGTTGCTAGATGTCCTGATAAGAATGAAAAAGATGAAAGAAGAGATGGAAAGTACAAATAAAAAAAGGATGACCGAGACTTCAGAAAGTATGAGGATTACAAAGACAAAGGTAATAAATCTTGCTATATAGCTGAAGAAGCTTATGACAGTGGATTTGACAATTCTGATGAAAATGATATAGAAGTTGTGTATGTTGCTATGAAACATGATTCTGATGATGATGAGAAAACTGCATTAATTTCTTATATGAGTAAAGGTGACCGTTGGATCATTGACAGTTGTTGCTCACATCACATGACTGGTGATAAGGATAAATTTTAAACCTTAGATCAGTGCAATGGTGGTTATGTTAAATTTGGTAATGATGCACCTTGTCTTGTTAAAGGGAAAGGATCAATTAGATTGACTGACAAGATCAGATATGATAATGTATATTGGTTTGATGATCTTAACTATAATTTATTGAGTGTTGCACAGCTGAGTACTTCTTGTTACAGAGTTGAGTTCTATCACAAGAAGGCAAAGATCTTTGATGCCATTGGAGAACTAGTTGGAAGTGGAGAGAAGACAAAAGGTAACCTGTTCTATCTGGACTTAGCTGATGAGACATGCTTGTTTGCACAATATAATGATGTTTAGTTATGGCATAAAAGGTTGTGTCATGTAACTTTGATAACTTGGTAAGCATAAGAAAATTGAAAAAGGCTAGAGGGTTGCCTAACTTAAAGAAACCTGAAAATGCAATGTGTAAGCAATGTCAATTGGGAAAAATGTATAAGTCTAGTTTCAAGAGAAAAACTCATACTTCTAAGCAAATTCTAGAATTGGTTCACACTGAGATTTGTGGTCCCATTGGTGAGAAAAGTTACTGTGGTGATAGATATTTCATTCTATTTGTTGATCATTACTCTAGAATGATGACTGTTATGTTTCTTAAGGAAAAATCTGATGCATTCTAGTTATTTAAGTGGTACTTGGAAAAAGTTGAAAAGGAGACAGGTAAAATTTTGAAATGTTTGAGATCTGACCGAGGAGGTGAGTTTATTTCTAATGAGTTTAACATGTTCTACAATGACCAAGGTATAAAAAGACACCTAGGACACCACCACAAAATGGTATTTCTGAAAGAAGAAATAGATCTATCATGGACTGTGCCAGAACACTAATGATGGAGATTAATATTGCACAGAAATATTGGAGAGAAGCTGTGAGTACAACAGTCTATACCCTGAACAAAGTACAAGTCAAGAAAGGTACTAATGCTACACTTTATGAGCTATGGTGCGGATATGCACCTAATGTAAGGTATTTCAAAGTTTTTGGAAGTAAATGTTTCATACTGAAGGATAAAAGAAATGGAAAACTTGATGCAAAAGGTGAGGAAGGCATATTTCTTGGTTATTCAACTAAAAGTAAAGCATACAAGTGTTTGAATTCAAACACTAACAAAATTGTGGAAAGTGCAAATGTTAGAATTGATGAATATGTAGAAAGAAATGAAGCAGAAAGCACACATGAACCTAAAAGTTACAAATCATTTGTCTATCTAGATGAGGAAGATTCTAATGTATTACTTGAACCTGAGAAAGAGGTTGTTGAGCAACAGCTAGCACTCGTCGAGTCACAGAATGAGGTTGCCGAGCAATAGGAGGTAATTGCCAAGCTATTTGAGGGAGATGCTAAGACACAAATCAACCTGAATTGAACAAGAATAATGAATCTGAAGCAAAAAAGGAACCTAATCTAGCAAGTTATGTGAGGAGGCACCACAAACCTAATCAAATCATAGGATCGTTGGATTTTGCAATTATGACAAGAAGTAAGTTGAGAGATGGTACATGCTTGTTATATGATTTTGAGCCTAAAACAATAAAAGATGCTTTAGAGAATGAAGAATGGATACAAGCCATGAATGAAGAGATTGAACAAATTGAAAAGAATAAGACTTGGACACTTGTACCTAGGCTGAATGAAAAAAATGTTATTGGTACTAAGTGGGTATTCATAAATAAGTTGAATGAACATGGAGAAGTAATAGGGAATAAAGCTAGACTGGTATGCAAGGGTTATGCACAAGAGGAAGGAATTGATTATGGGGAATCAATCATCCTAGTTGCAAGGTTGGAAGGTGTCAGAACCTTACTTGCATATGCAGCCTACAAAGGTTTTAAATTTTATCAAATGGATGTAAAGTCAACATTTCTGAATGGGATATTAGAAGAGGAAGTGTACATTGAACAATCCAATGGATTTGTTGACCCAAGCAAGAGGAACATGTTTTTCAAACTACACAAGGCTCTATATGGACTGAAGCAAGCACCAAGAGCATGGTATGAGAGATTGCACAATTACTTGATAAAGATTGGATTCACATGGATCAATGACAACAACAATCTATATTTGAAATTAGAACAAGGTAAAGGTACTTTATTAGCTGAAATTTTTGTTGATGACGTTATATTTGGTGGACAAGATGTGTTATGCCAAACATTTGAAAAAGAGATGCAAACTGAATTTGAGATGTCTATGTTTGGTGAGATCAAATTCTTTGTTGGCTTACAAATATATCAAATGAAGAATGGTATCTACATTACTCAATCAAAATATGTCAAGGAGATACTAAAAACATTTGGAATGGAAGAACACCCATGGCTACTGGATAGAAGTTAACCAAAAATGATGATACAAAAGAAGTGAATCAAACCCTTTACAGGTCAATGATTGGAAAGCTGCAATATGTTGTGCACAACAAACCTGATATTGCTATGGATGTTGGAATTGTTGCAAGATTTTATGCCAATCCCAAGGAGACTCATATGATGGCACTAAAAATAATTCTGAGATATTTGAAGGGTAGAGAGGAATATGGTCTGTATTACAAAAAGAGTGACAAATTTGAACTCAGAGTTTACACTGATTCTGATTGGGCTGGAAACGTGGATGATAGGAAAAGCACCACAGGTGAGGCATTTCTTCTGGGAAAGAGATTGGTTTCATGGAAAAGAAAGAAACATAATTGCACCTCACAATCTATAGCTGAAGCCAAGTATGTGGCATCAGCAGTTAATTGTTCTAATATTGTGTGGTTGAAGATACTACTGAAAGGTATGAAAGAGGAGATCACAGAACCAATTATTATATATTGTGATAACATGAGTGCCATTAATATTTCTAAAAACCTTGTGATGCACTCTAAGACAAAGCATATAGCCATCAAGTATCATTACTTGAGGGAGCTAGTTCAAAACAAGGAAGTAAGACTGGAATATATGCATACTAAGGAACAATTGGTAGACATATTTACAAAATCACTACCCAAGGATGCTCATGAGTATCTATGAGGTAAATTAGGGGTGATTCCCCTAACTAAGGCTAACTAGTTCAGAATGGAACTGTTGCATCAAATGTTATATTCAGAATATTTAACACATTAATGCACAGGAAGTCACACTTTAGGAAGCTGCCTAAAGTTGTGAAAGAAAGACAAGGACAAAAAAGAGGATCAGTCATAAGAAAGATGATAGAAACAACATGATACAAATTTAGAATGGAAGAATCTGCATGATGAAGATTTTAACGTCTTTGGCATTGTTGTCAAAGAGGGAGAGTTTACTTAGAGAAAGAGAGAGAGATTACTGAATGAGGGAATCTATAGATGAACAAAAATAGAAAGATTTCAGTGTGATTACAGATACAGAGGGAGAAATGTTTTACAAGATGAGAATCAGAATGAAGCTAAAGACATTATTGAAGATTTGTTCATATCATGGAACACAGGCATACTTTTTGGATTGTACGGTAACTATGTTTGTAAAATTGTTGTTTTAAATTTTAGTGTTGCCATTAATGCCAAAGAGGGAGATTGTTGGAAAGCTACAATGTAAACAATTGTTGTTTTTTCATTGATGTCAAACCTTAACTGGTGAGACTATTGCTATCTATTTAAGTACCATATCTATTGATTGCTGAAGAAGATTTGAAGGCAAGGATAACAAGAAGACCGAGTGAAATTGTTGAGTTATGGGAAACTACAAGGGTACTTGATCAGTTGGCACATTGGCAAAGTAATGTGTTTATCTATAACACTTAGATAAAGATTTTAGTTTGCTGAGAATAGTATATTTCAAGCAAAGTTTGTGTCGACCGAGCACTAGTGTATGTCAAGCATAATTTCTAGTGTCGATCGAGCACCAGTAAATTGCCGAAGAAATCAGTGATGACCGAGTGGAAGAACATTGTGTTGGCCGAGCGCCAGTATTTTGGTAATTGTTGAGATTTGAGATCTCTGGCTGACATAATTGAATCTATTGGGATATTTAAAGTTAATTAAGGACAAGCACAATTGGTCCACATTATTTAATGCATGGGTAGCCGTAATTAACACATGGATTCAAGATTTAATTTGTGATTGCTTTGGAGAAGTAATTTAAATTTGAATGATGGAAAGATCCATTGGATCTAACCTAACCTAAGATATATGATCTTGATTAAGTGGAAAATATTTATTTTACCTAGATGAAGAGGTATAAGATAACCTTGAGGGGTTATTAAAAAATAAGAGATGTGTATGCAAGAGGATTGCATGGTTAATTGGCTGATTGGCATGATCTAGCAGAGAAGGCTGAGAAGAGAAGCAGAGAGTTGTGAAAGTGATTGTTTGATGGTTTTCCAAGTAGATCTGAAGATTGAAATGAGAGTGGAGGCCACTCAGTGAATTAGCATTAGAACTTAATTGGATCTGGATTTGCAAAGTAAGTTGTATGTATCAAATCACACCTGCTGATTACTTTCTAACCATTGAATTAGAAAAAATCCTTTAACCAGGTTGACCTAACAATCATTGTATAAATCCTTTGAGCAAGGTGACATTCAGGTAGAATGTTCTAATTCCTCTAACAAGGCCACTCCTAACAGAGTGATTAAATCCTTTAACTAGGTCACATTTAGCAATGTGTTTTGTAACCTTTAACAAGGTTGGCTCCTAGTAGAGATGACTTCAGAAGAGTGAAAACTTGGTAGAATGTTACTAGTGGTTTTTCCCAAATTGGGTTTCCACTTTAAATCTTGGTGTGAACTTGTTTGAATGTTTATGTTGTGTTTTGCTGTTAAGTTTCTGCAAGCTGATTACATTTGTACAATAAACTATATATTTATGTTGTTGACTTATGTTGTTGCTACTGAGCAGATCTAAGTTTTATAAAGTGCTATAAAGTTTCAATTGGTACATCTAGACCCCTGGATAACTGATTCACCCCCCCCCTCTCAATTATTCTAAATTATTTCTAACAATCAGTCCATTCAATATCACTGTAACACAAAACAAGAGAAATGCTCTGTCACTGTAAATTTGTCTTCTCAAAATCTTACAAAAATGTGTCAAAAAGTATCCAACCTCCATACAAGGCCACAAAAGTTATTAAATAGGTCCTATTGGCCTATTGAAACTTCCTGAACCGACCCATAACTTCATTTGGTAGTTTGTAATTTTTTGTCAAATGTTGTTAAGCAACTTTTCAAAGTGCAAAAGTTGCTCGACAACTTTTGACAATTTAACAAATCCATCATTTTAACCCAACATTATGGGTTCCAATCCATCCAAAAATCACTTCTAATTTTAATTACAATGAAAATGGGTCCATTCATGCACTCTAGGTGCCATTTTTTAACTTTGTCCTATTTGTCTTACATCCACATTATAGGTCAATTTGACACAACCTTTCCATAAACCTAAAACATAGCACAAAAAAACTTAACAAAACTCACACTAAAAATCTTTCACACTAACACAAGCCTATAGTAGGCTTTCCAAACAAAAATTTATGGTTGGATAGGACCAACCTCTAGATGCTCCTGCACCATTATCCCCCTGAGGGGAAGAGTTCAATTTATCTTTGAAGGAAGAATTGAAAGATCAATCCAAGCTTCTTAAAATCTCCTTCACAAATCCAGGTAGCCTTTGATTTTGGTTGTTGCACACATTTGATTAGATACTCCATGTAATCCTTTTTCCTAGTCTTCTTGGCAACTCTCTTGTCTAGATTCATCTTTGCTATTGGCTTGGTTTGTGCAGGTAGTGCTATGTCCTGAATTAATTCCTTCAAATCATCATCACGATCCCCTTTCTCAGGGCTATGGCCCTTGTATTTCATTAGATCTAAAATATTGAACACATGTGACAATGCTACTATAACATATGAAATTTGGCGCAAGAAGGATTTCCTAAATAAGATTTGTGTAATGTGGTAAAGTGAGATCCTAAGGCCAAATTTATGTTTTATTACACTTAATTATTATGATAAATAGCTTGAGGAACATGTAAGAAATAAATGGACAAGATACCTACCTCATATCATAGCAGATCTGGAAAAACTCATTTTCTGAGGTCTGTATTGAGTTTCTAGAAAATCTAACAATTGATCCCAAACCAGAACGCAGAGATGAACAAAACCCAGAAATATTTTTCCGTTCCGATGTCGTCTTATGAAAAAGGTCGACCTTGACCCACAAATGTCACCCCTGACCCAATAATGTCAACCCTAACCTACACAGTGTCAACAGAAAATCTATTTGTGGATCTTGGAAGTTCGCTGAAAAGGGTATCAAAATCTAGTCTCAGATCTACTGTTCTGCGCCTGTAACTCCCAAAAATAGCACCTGCAAATATCTGAAAAGAGGGATTTTGGGGTGGCTATATAGGGTTTTGCCTTAGTCAAACCCCAATTTTGGTGATCTCTACCTCCATGAATAGCTGAATATAAAATTTAATGTGTGTGTGTATTGATCTCTTGAAAAGAGCTTCTAGACATGCAATATCAAGATCTAATCTTCTAGATTAACAATCCTAACATAACATGGAAATGAGAAAGCAATGCATAGATTTGAATATGAC
>MU224645.1:3617750-3640602 GCA_018584345.1 Thuja plicata
TGACTAGTGATGATTGTGTGATTTTCCGATGTCCGTTAATAATGGCCCAATGATGAAAATAAGTTCCTTTACATTCTCTTATGAATGATGAACACAAGATCCTATGTTTGTTTCTCTATTGCAAGTATACCTTTGCATTTTCATGTAGCTTGCATTGTTAGACTTCATGTTAGTTTGCATTTTTAGGCTGCATTATGAGCTTGAGAGGGTTTCCTTCATCTTTTTTGTGGACTTTTAATCAACTGTGATCGCGTTATGATCTTCATTTCTTTATCTTCTTTCATGATCTCAATCAAAATTTTCTATCTTAAACAGTTGATTAATTTTGGGGCATTCTCTTTCTTGAGGCAAATTCTTTTTCTTCTCTCCATTTCTTTCCACCTCTTCCAAACTTCTATCTTCCATTCTCTTTCACTCCACTTCTTCTTCTTCTTCTTCTTCTCTTCTTCTCTTCTAATTCAACCTTGGGGCATAATCTTTCATGCTTGATGATCTACCTTTGTTCTTTGATCCTTATATCTTTCATCTTACATCAAGAACCTTATCTTTAGTTCAATTTGATCAAAAATTATCAATTTGTTGTTTCTCCTCTATCTGAGGCAAAAAAAAATTCACATGCCCATTTTTTGGGCACGAAAATTGAGACGGAGGAAAGAAAAAAAATAAAAAATAACAAATCCAAAATTCAGATTTTTTGGTAAAAAAAAAAGAAAAAAAATTGTGGTCACCCGCAGGCCCCAAGGTCGCGAGCCCCGATGGAAGTCGCGCAGGCCCTAAAGCCGCGGGCCCCTTGGGAGCCACACTGGCCAATAGCCGCAAGCCCTAGCCCCAAGTTTTTTTTAATATTTTTTTACTATAAAAAAATATATAGTTTTTTGGTCTTTTTTTTCTTTAAAAAAAGGACATGCATTTTTTTATTGTTTTTTTATAAAAAAAAATAATTTTCTTTTTTTCTGCCAAATTTGGCCAAAAATCCGGAGGCAGTCCAGATTTGGAGGATTACCAGTTTAGCAGGGCTCTGCCAATTTTAGTTGAGGCTTCATGAGGTTCATTTGGTTTTTGACCTCCTGGTGATTTTTTTCTCATAACTTGAGCAAACGGATGCGTTTTTTGCCAAACGAGATATCGACAGAAAGTTGTTTTCGAGGCCGATCTGATTTTTTAGGTTTGGTTATCTGATTTTACCATCTTGCAGGTTTTTTTCTAGTCAAATTTAGGATTCCGTTTTGCACTCTAGTCACTATATCTTTCTCCTTCAGACTCCATTTTTCAACTTCTGCATGGTGTCGAAAAGATGGTTTTATTCTCCTTCTTCTTGTATGGGTCTCATTACTAGAATCTATTCCAGGTATTTTTATTCAATTTTTTGCATTTTTGCAATCTGGTGGATATCTTGGATGTTTCAAGTCCTGGGATCATTTTATCTGCATGGGATGACTCCTTGAGAGAAGTTACATATGTTTCTTTAGCTTTTAGTCATTCCTGGATATTGTATACATCTTTTTCTATAGATTTATTGCAAACGCACTGAGATAAAGTGTCATCATGCATGTTTGGGATCCCGTACATTTTGTGTCTGATTGTACTCGCACTATATTATAAAGTGCCATTGGGGTTTTTGAGGGGGTTTTTGAGCCTTTTTCAAGTGAGTGTTCCTTCCACGACATTAGCCTCATGTGTGTTAGTGACTGATAATCCTCGACACATACTTTATTTTTGCTTGTGCATTCTTCATCATGCATTTATTCTTGGCAGTCTCTCAGTGTATCTGTTATACCTCTCCCTATCAACATTATGGGAGGGTATCTGTTGTTGGTTCTAATGCTTCCTTGATTTGATGGAGTGAGCTATGTTTTTCATTTTGTGTTCCTATATACTAGGCGGATGCAGTGGCTAGCACCTATGCATTTCGGTGAGATGGATCATTTACCATATGGACACTCTTCCTTCGTTCCTATTTTGGAGGCTTCAAACTTGGCATTTTTTCCATCTGTATCTTTGATTTTTTATGTTTGCCTTGTTTTCCATCCTGATTTGATTAGTGTCATTTGAGGGCACTCATACAGAGCAGTTCTTTGACAGTGTTTGTAGTTTAATGCATCAGAGGTGTTCTACTTGTTCTTCCTTTGTTCCTATTTTCTGGGACATTCTCTAGTTTGGAGGCTTCTTCAGTCCTTCACTAGGCTTCATCTATTTTCAGAGAGGGGTTTTTCCCATTGGGTTTTATCCTTTTCTGCTCTTTACAAAGATTTTTTATACTTGGGTACCTCATCAGGCCTTATTGTCGGGACCCATTTCCTTCTTTCAGTATTTGTTTCTAGGTTTTAAGCTTCTCCCTAAGTTTATCTTAAGGGGGGGTGTTAGAGTTAAAAAGGTATTTTCACTTGTTAATTAAATCATTATTGATTTAATTATTAAAGTCACCTTTCACTTATTAATTAAATCATCATTGATTTAATTATTAATGTCACCTTTTTATCTCTAGTTCACTTAAGCTAAACTTTAGGCATGCAATAATTGATTCTTTTATTTAATTATTCATGCAACCTAGGTTTCTCCACCCTTCTTAGGGTTTTGATCTCCTCTATAAGGATTTATCACTTTGTAATTATTGAATCACTCTCGGGAATTCTCTCAATGATATTTCATATTTCTTGGACATTCTGAGTTGTGTCTCCATTCTTTGCTTTGTGATAAGTTATTATGTTGCAGGTGATATTGGCTTATGAATTTGATGAATTCTAACAATCATTACCAACAGACTTCTCACTGCTCGGTAACTAGGCTTGTTCCCTTTACCGACTTGACCTTTCTTCTTTACCAACTTAAAAACATCAAATTTTAAGTAAAAAAAAATATACCAATAGTACCTCATCATTGTTTGATCTTTATTATTTGCCCAATTAAGTTTCTATCTGAATGATATGGCAACTTAATATAAACCATAAATCAATTGCTTGACATCAATGACAAAATAATAGTTGATCTAACCATTCTAGTTGCTTGTATTCTTCTAAACTCAGTCTTCATCATCAATACCATCAGTTGGTTAACAATCTCCCTCTTTGGCATTGATGGCAACACTATCAATTGATGATGGTAGACTCTGATCTCTCTGTGCTATCTTTTCTCCCTCTTAGCTTTTTATTCCTCTTTTCCTTCAATCACATTCTCCCTCTTACATGTAGTCTCCTTCACTTATGTATTAATCACTTACTTCATCCTTATGTATTCATCAATTACTTACTTTACTTCTCCCTCTTTGACAACAATACCAAAGATCCATACTCCCGAAATCTTGTTCAGGTAGTGAATCGTAGCTTGCATGTACAGATTTCTCTTTACATACATAAAATCCTTTCACAACTTCAGGCAGCACATAAAGTGTGATCACTAGCATCAACTCAAAATTCAGATATTCTAATGTCTCCTAGAATTTATGCAACATGCCTCTTGCATTAATGAATGTTGGATAGGGGTAGGACCCCTAATTTACCTCTGAGATACTCAAAAGAATCCTTCAATAGTGGTTTGATGAATATGTCAGCTAGTTTCTCTTTTGAGTTCACGTACTCCAACATTATATGTGTATCGTTTACTTTCTCTCTCAAGTAATGATACTTGATAGATATGTGCTTGGTCTTTGAGTGCATTACCAGATTCTTTAATATGTTTATAGAACTTGTGTTGTCACAATAGATAGTGATTGGATCGGTGATCTCCTCTTGCATATCTTCTAGTATTTGTTTGATCCATACAATATTTTCACAATTCATAGCTGTAGCAACATACTCAGCCTTGGCAATAGACTATGATATATAACTTTGTTTCTTGCTTATCCATGTAACTATTCTTTCTCCTAGAAAGAAAGCTCCGCCACTTGTACTCTTTCTATCATCAATGTTTCCATCCCAATCAGTATCAGTGTAGACTTTAAGGTCAAAGTCTCCTCCTTTCTTGTATAGTAGGCCAAAATCCTCAGTTCCTTTCAGATATCTAAAAAATCTCTTAACTGTAGACATATGTGTTTCTTTTGGACCGGAAGAAAACCTTACATCAATCCCTACTGCATGATCAATAGAAGGTATGTTGTGACATATTGTAATTTACCAATCATGGATCGGTAGAGTGTCTCATTGACTTCTTTTGACTCATCTTCTTTAGATAAATTGCAGCCAATGATCATTAGTGTTCCAATTGGTCTTGAGTCATCCATACCAAAGGTCTTCAGGATCTCCTTAATGTACTTTTCTTATGTAATGTAGATCCCACCCTTTACCTATTGAATTTGAAGTCCAAGAAAGAATTTAATCTCTCCAATCATAGACATTTTAAACTCCTTTCTCATCTCCTCAACAAAAGATCTGCACAAGGTGTCATTGCCTCCAATGATAATGTCATCAACAAATATCACAGCAATTAAGACTTTATTAGTACTATCACATTTTAGATACACATTGTTGTTGTTTCTAGTTATTTGAAATCATATTTTGATTAGATATAAATGCAATCTTTCATACCATGCTCAAGGTGCTTGTTTCAAGCCATACAGTTCTTTGTGCAATTTTAATACCATGTCTCGGTCAATATTTTGAGAAAATCCTTCATCTTGTTTAATATATACTTCCTCTTCAAGAATACCATTGAGAAATGCACACTTAACATCCATTTGATAAACTTTGAATCCCTTATAAGCCGTATATGCTAGTAGAATTATTACTCCTTCTAATCTAGCAACAGGTGCAAAAGTTTCACCATAGTCTATACTTTCTTCTTGTGCATACCCCTTGCAACTAATCTTGCTTTATTTCTAATTACATTACCATGCTCATTCAACTGATTTCTAAAATCCACTTAGTATCGATCACATTCTTATATTTTGGTCTCAATACCAAAGTCCATGTATTATTCTTTTGAATTTGATCTATCTCTTCCTTCATTGCTTTCATCCAATCTTCACTTTCTAATGCATCTTTTAATTTTTTTGGTTCAAATTTAGATATTAAGCATGTGCCTTATCTTACCTTGCTTCTTTTCAGAACTCCAGCAGTCTTGTCTCCAATGATTTTACTTAGTGAGTGGTGTCTCGTTGCATAATTTGTCAACACAGACTCGATATCTAGTGGTATTTCTTCATTTCCATCATTCGGTGGAAGCTCTCTCTGCTCATCTTCTTCCTTAGTTTGTGCTTTCAGGAAGGTGTCAGGAATCTCGGTTTGTACATAAAAAAACCTTTGATAATCCTCAGGTTTGTTCTTATTGTCTTCATCATTCTTCTTTGAAAATTCATAAAATCTCACATTTGCACTTTCTACAATTGTGTTAGTATTCTTATTCAAACAACTGTAGGCTTTGCTCTTAGTAGAATATCCTAAGAATATTCCTTCATCTCCTTTAGAGTCAAATTTACCATCTCTTGCATCTTTAATAATATAAAACCTACTTCCAAATACTTTGAAGTAACTTGCATTCAGTTTGTGTCCATACCAGATCACATAAGGTGTCTTGTTAGTTCCCTTCTTCGGTTGTACTCAGTTAAGTGTATAAGCAGTAATGTTGACTTCTTCTCTCCAGAAGGTTTGAGAAATTTCATTCTCAATCATCAGTGTTCTAGCACAATCCACAATGGATCTATTTCTCCTTTCAGCTATACCATTCTCTTGTGGTGTCCTTGGTGTAGACATCTACCTCTTTATATTGTGTTCATTGCATAAGAGCATAAATTCATCATATGTAAACTCTCCGTCTCTATCAAATCTCAGACATTTCAGTTGTCTCCCTGTCTCTTTTTCAACTCTAGCCTTGTACCATTTAAACATTTGAAATGCATCAGATTTTTCTTTTAGAAACATAACCGATGTCATTCTAGAATAATCATCAACAAACAATATGAAGTAATCTCCATAGTAGATTTGTGTTCTCATGGGACCACATAGGTCGATGTGTACTAACTCCAAAATACCTTGTGTAGTATAATATTTTCTTGTAAAGCTCAATTTAGTCATCTTACCTACTTGACATCCCTTACACATTACATTCTCAGGTTTGTCTAGACTCGGTAGACCTATTACTCTATTTTTCTTACTCACTTTGATTAAGTTGTCAAATTTAACATGGCATAACCTTTTGTGTCATAGCCATACATCTTCAATCTTAGCAAATAGACAACTCTTAATGGATGTATCAAGGTAGAATAATTTACCTTTAGATTGTCCTCCAGTGGCAATCAGACTTCCCTTTTGATCAAATACTTTAACCTTCTTGTTTTGAAATTCCATTCGATGACCTGTATTATTCAACTGTGCCTCACTCAAAAAATTGTACTTCAAACCTTCAACCCAATAAACATCGTCACATTTAGTATTGTTCAGCATAATTATACAACCTTTTTCCTTCACAGGATATGGGGCATCATTTATAAATCTAACATTACCACCATTATGCTCTTTCAAAGTAATAAACTTATCAATATCATTAGTCATATGGTCTAAGAAACCATTGTCTATAATCCATGTATCATTTTTACTTACTTGTGAGATTAGGGCTTTTTATTCAACATATATTTCTTCATCAGACTCATCTTTAATAGAAACATAGACAAATAGTTCTTCTTCATCATCGGTGTCATCAGTAGATGATCCTCCTTCAACAATGTAGCATGATTTATTTCCTTTGTTCTTAAAGTCTCTGAATCTTATGAATTTGTTCTCATTCTTTTTGTTATCTATGTTATCTTTCTTCTCATTATTGTCAGAACAATTAGAAGCTATGTGACCAGTCTTATTGCATGTAAAACATTTCAAATGTATCTTACCTCTGTACTTTCCTTTACCTCTCGGTAACCTCCTAGCCAATAAATCTTTGAACTCATCTTCATTCTTTTCATCTTTAGCATATAGCTCTTCAACTTCACTCTTACAACTATGAAATCTTTCACTAGCCCTACTTGCATATCTATCACTAGATCTAGAATATCTAGACTTTGCAATAGTCAAAGGTGATTTGAAAGTAGACTCAATCTTAGAAATAGCAAGAAAACTATTATCAAAATCATTCTGCTCAAAAGTAGTTAGCTTACCGATTGTAGCATCCAAAGTAACAATCATTTGTGGAATGGATCTCATTTCTTGAATAACAGACACTCGAATGGCATAGATAGGTAGTATTATTATAAGAATCTTTCTTTTAGCATCTTCTTCTTCAATAGTTCCACCATCACCTCTAATAGCAATAGCAATCTCCTTTAGTCTTGTGTTGTATGCTGCAATGTTTTCTCCTTTTTCATTCGCATTGATTCAAAATTTCCTCTTAATCTTTTAGCCTTAGCTTTATGAACATGTTGATCTCTACCATAAACCAGTGCAAGCTTATCCCACATCTGCTTAGTTGTATCACAACCTTGTAGATCATTGAACTCTAGGTTAGTGAGAGTAGAAGATATCTCAATCATCACTTGTGTATGTTCTTGTCTTTCTCTTATCTTCTCAAGTGTTAAAGGACCAAACGGTGGAGGTGAGTACTCAGCGTCAAGATGATTCAGTGCATAATCTCTAATACCAAATATGTGAAGCCTCATTCTGTTCTTCCATGTAGAAAATTTATTCATATTCATCTTTGGTGCTTCCCTCGTAAACATCTTCGGATCTTTAACTCAAGTACCTTCAAACTTATCTTCTCAGAGCACTAGCTCTGATACTAATTGTTGGTTTACCCTACCAAATGATGGTTTACTGAGAGGGGGGGGTGAATCAGAAAATATTGAAACTTAACACTTTAAAACTAAACCTTTGATTCAACTCAGTAACTCAAATAACAACAACAACCGAAACTTGTAAACACTTCAAACACTTGATAAACAACATATAACATAAAAAAATAACATTCACAGTTATCAAGCATCACATGTAACACCAGATTTAGCAAGGAAACCCAATTTGGGAAAAACCTCCATGGGGATTGTCACCCACAAAAAGAAATACTCTTCTGAAGTATGCTCAGTTAAGAGCCAATCCAGTTAAATATTACAATACACATTTGTTAAATGTGACCCTATTAGGGGATTTACCTTAGATTTGTTAAGATATTCACCCTTTTAGAAGTGGCTTGGTTAGAGGGCTTAAACATTCATCCTAGAATGTTACCTTTCCCAAGGATTTACAAAAAGACTTGTTAGGTCCACTTGATTAAGAGATTTTTTGTTACAAAGATTAGTAAGCAACAATGTACTAATTTGATATGTGATTCTGCAACTATCTTTTGCTTGATCAAATCCCTTGTGCCCTCTTTAAAACTACTGGCATCAACAACTCATCAATCTCTTCTCTAGACTGGATCTCCACCTCTTTCACTACTCTTCTCGGTAGCACTTCAACTATTCAATTTTCCAGCATCTCTGTCTAAACATACAGACTCATCAATATATAGGCCTCTAATTTTCTCTTTAATCTCATTGATTAGGTTTTCCCTTCTTTTCTCCAAGCTGTTAGATCAACTATTTGAATTGATTCAATGTATCCTCATCTCGGTTAAATGGTTAACCTTTGCCTCGTGACTTGCACTTTTCTTGGAACTCACAACTTTACTTTTTCCACTTAATCTTCATCTTAGATTTTGAACTTGAATTTTCATGACCGTAGATCTTGTAACAAACTTCATCTTCGTCCGTAGCATCTTTTTGATCTTTGTGCCTTTTGTATGCACCCTAAAATGGTCATCTAGACTTTGGGCCCCATTTTATTATTTTATCATTTTATCAATTTCCTGAATCAATGCTTTGAAACATTTTCAATTCAAATCAATTTCCTTGATCAAATTGTAATTAATTCAATTATTTCAATATTTCCTAAGGTTTGATCATTTTTATTTAATTAAGAGATTTAATCTTCCTTTTAATTAAATAAAATTCCTCTTATTTAATTAAAATATTTAATCTCCCTTTTAATTAAATTCCTCTTATTTAATTAAATTAAATTCCTCCCATTTAATTAAATAAAGTTCTTCTAATTTATTTAATTGAATGAAAACCTCTCTTTTAATTAAATAAATAAAAAACCCCACTTAAAACACTTTATTTGTTGAAAAAGGAAATGAATTAAATGAAAATTAAATAAAAATCCCTTTTTCATCACATCTTCCTAAGTGGTGGGTTTTTGCCTCTTAATCTCAACCATTGATCAATTCTTTTTGCCTCTTAATCTCAACTGTTCACTTTCCTATATAAGGAAATCTCTCCTTCTCATAATCAATAATCATCAATAATCATCAATCATTTTTGTATTAGGTTTTTCATAGTATTGTTATGTTGCAGGTTTGAAGAGCAATTTTGGAGGAGGATTTGAGCACTCAAGCTAGGATATTGCAACTTCTCTCTTCTTGTCTCATTGTTCTTGCATCCATGGTTCCTCATGTAGATTAGATTCATGTTTATTTTCATAGATTAAACTTGCATTTGCATTTCCTTTCATAGATTTAGCCATGCATTGTTATCATTTAGATTAATTTTTTTTTATGCATTGTAATCATATAGAGTAGATCTCATTTTCATGCATTTGAATCTCTCATTTCATGGTGTACTTGCGTAGGCACTAACTAGGTCAATATGAGGGCCTCCATTTCAAACCTTTGCACTCCATGAATAGAGAGCTATGGATCAATATTTGAGGCCTCATTCTTGAGAAACCTTGGATGGAATGATTCATAGAAGTGTGTCAAAATTTATGCACACCTTTGCATTAAATTCATTCTTATATTTGAATTCAATCTTTGTTCAAACTCTATTCCATGCTCGGTGACTATCTTCACTCGGTGTCTGACTTCGCTCGGTTACCAATCTTGCTTAGTAACTGACCTTTCTCGCTTGTCAACTTCTCTCGGTGATTGACTTTTCTTTTCTCGACCGACTAACACTTCCCATTACCAACAGACTTCTCACTTCTCGGTAACTAGGCATGTTCCCTTTACCGACTTGACCTTTTTGCTTTACCGACTTAACAACATCAAATGTTAAGTAAAAATAATTATACCAATAGTACCTCATCATTGTCTAATCTTTATTATCTGCCCAATTAAGTTCCTCTTCGAATGATATGGAAACTTAATATAAACCAGAAATCAATTGCTTGACATCAATGACAAAATAATAATTGATTTAACCATTCTACTTGCTTTTATTATTCTTAACTCGGTCTTCATTATCATTACCATCAGTTGGTTAACAATAGGTTACATATAGTCAATGAGTTCAGAACACTTATATTTCATTCATAAATTGATGAAGCTGGAGATGTAAAGTATTTGGTCACCAAACAAGGAGTACAAAATATCTAATTAGGTTGCCTAAAAGAATTTGTTCTGAACAATTGAAGGAGCATACTCATCATATTTAATTTTTATTACCGACATTTGCATAATCAAAACATAGTAACAAACACTAATCAATATAGTAGAGAGAAGATTGACAGTTTTTCAAAAGGGACATTCTAAAGAATTATAGTTTTTCAAAATGGACATTTGACCAGTTTCTCTTATTATCAGTTCTTTTTAAGATGAAACAATGATTATTTCATACTCATTGAATGTCAATATGTGACGGTTTATGCCTTTCTTTAACATTGAAGTGTATGTTGGTTTTCCCCTCGATGGTTCCATCTCCTTTTCATAGTCGATCATTGACTGCAAAAAATGAAACCAAGAACAAAAGAAAAATGCATGCACAAACATTACTGTGAATACATACGTAGGGATTACCAAAGATCATCAGGGTGTAGACAAACCATTATTACATTGGGTACAAACAATGATCTTATTATATGTCTTTTAAAAGGGGTGGGTAAACCAAGGTTTACCATGGCTGGTAATGCATGATATAATAAACTATTGGAAACTAATGCATGCTTTAATAAATTCTAGTGCATTCAACACTATGAACATTAAAGTGTAGGATGAAGGTAAGAAAATTGTAATGATGGTGATGTAAGGGTTATTACCCAAGCTATATCCAATATTCCTATATTCTGGAGGCTTCCTTCACCTTCCAGATTGCCTACATACCTTGTATCCATGGGATCAAGGAATCTTGGATCCACACTCAGTTTTCGATATGTAGTTATGGTTTTGCTATAGTTTTGATGTAAATATTGTGGTAACATAACTTTTTTTGGGCATGAGAAATTGCTAAGAAATTTTCCACCATTGTACACCCACTCGGACGAGTCGGGCAAAGCCTATTACATCTACCATTCTATTTTCCTCTCCTCTAGTTGCTACTATATCTATTTTTCTTGTAAGTTTTTTGAGCTTCTTAATAAATTTTTGGTGCTTGTTGACAAAAATTTGTTTATGATAACCACATTGTTTTCTTTGTTGGAAAATAAATAACCATGGTTTAGTTATTAAAAACTAAATTACTAACAAGGTATGTCTTCTAATGAGGCGTGCCCTATTTATTTTGGTAAAATATATTGTTCAGTTTTCTTTAGGTGGAAAGTATGTTGTATTCAATTCATGTAGAGGTTGTGCCATGTAATTGTTTTTGAGTTGTGCGGTGTAGCCAATCAACCAAAAATCAATTAAGAAATTTAGTTCGTTGGATGCCCCACAAGTATGTTTTGCACCATTTTGAGTTAACTCCAACATTTTGTTTTTTTCTTTGTGAGAGCATGCTTTTTTACCCATGTCTCCTTGCTCCTCTTCACAATAAATACCCCCATTTATCAAATTCTTGACTGAATCGTTATCAACATATTCAGGTTGTTTCTAACATTTAATGAGAATCCAACACTATGATAGTGATGCTCTTGTCAAATTAGAAAACAAAATGTTGGAATCAACTCCTAACTCTTGAAACATTTATGAAATTTTTAACCAAGTCAACGTGGAGATCATATTCCCACTCACTTTTTCCGTTCAAAGGGTTGGGTAAACCAAGGTTAACCACGGTTGCTAATCCATGATAAATAAACTATCAGCAACTAATGCATGATATAATAAAGTGTAGTGCATTCAACACTATGAACATTAAAGTATAGGTTGAAAACAAATATCAAATACAAATTTGAAAGGCTTATGTTCCACTCTATTCATTATTTTCTTTCAGATTGCTGAACTGTAACTAATTTGAAATTATTAATTTCAAGAAGTGTTGATCTTGGTTTGAAAGGATCCAAATAGTTCAACAACATAGAAATGGGTATTGCGGTTTTTGGACAACATTATAGAAATGAACTGCTCTATTTTTTTGGATAACAAGATAAAAATAACACTCATTGAGATTTTGTTAGCAGCAATTCAAGAACAATATTCTTAACCAGCATAATATACAACATGCCTATAAAGTGTGAAATTATCCATTCTTGATACAGTGAATATTATATAAATGCAAAACTATGGATAAGTAACACATCAAAATAGTAAGCAAGTTCACTAGTTTTTGAACTTCCAGATTTATAAGTTTTGAAACTAAATTCATACTTCTATTATTGGTAAAACAATAGTAGACAAAAAAAGAAGCGACCGAGATTTTTTTGAATAATGAGATTTACAAGTTTTGGAATACAAAGTATACTTCCCAAATTAGTAATTTAGGATGATTGAAATATATATCCATATGTCACTAATTCAAAAAAGAAATGCAAATTAGACTAAGTTGTTAACAAAATAGGGTACCTAGACAAGGAATGGGCGGCCAAAATTTGAATTGCTCCTTGTGCAGGAAACTTTGTGCTAGCCCTGCGATCCAGGCTGCAGGCGGTAAGGAAGGTTCATGGTCTGCGAGTGACTCTGCTAGTGTTGACCCATATTATGGGGACCCACATGGGGGTGTTGGTTAGGGTGGGGGTTCTCCACATGCTCGACATATGCCTTCTTCAGTCTCGATTCCTATGGAGACCTCATACCCCTGGTATTCACTTTTTAGCGTTAAACTAAGTGGGAAATATTCTTTCCCTTAGGTTCAAAACATTTTTGTTTCTTCCTAAGGGAAGTTCACAATTGTTTTCCCCGACCCGGTTATTGATCACAATATTACCCTTATGGCCCTCATGCTGGTTAGAAAATTTATGGATCCCCAACCCAATATTGAAGGTGTGCGGGTTTTTGTCAAGAAAGAGTGGGACCTTAAGGACAGGTTGAAATCACGTTCATGTTGAAGGGATTTATCTCCTTTTTCTTCTCTTTCCAGGAAGATATGTCAAAGGTGTTATGCGGTGGTCCTTGGATGGTCGGTAAAATAACCTTAACCCTCCAGAAATGGACACCCAAGTTGAATTTGAATGACTCTTTCTTTGTCCAGGCCCCTATTTTAGTGAGGCTCTCAGGTCTTCCCCTAAAATTGTGGTTTGAAGATGTCTTTAGTGGTCTAGCCAGCACTTTTGGTGAACTTTTATCTATAGATCCTATGACGATGGCAAGGAGGAGGCTCACATTTGCTATAATTTGTGTAGGAGTTTCTCAAGATGTGGACATGCCTCCCATTATGGAAATAAACTCTAAATTGGAAAGATGGATGCAATAGCTAGAATATGAAAGTGTCCCCTTCACTTACTTCCATTGTAAGAAGGTTGGTCGTGTTGCCAAAAAATGTCCTAAGATGGTGGATAAGGAAAAAGCTTAAAAAGAAAAGAAGAAAGTTTGGAAGGCCAAAGACACAGAAAAGAAGGACATCAATATTGTTGGTGATAACATTCAGAAGTACAATGTTATGGACTCTCTGGAGAATCAAGAAAAATAAGGTTGTGGGTCATCCTCAAAACCAAATAAAAGATATTAGTAATGAGCCCCAAAATGTGGAAGGATAGAAGAAAGATAATGCTACCCCAATTAGTGAACATAATTTGGAAGGAAAATAGGATGATATTGCTATCCCATATAGTGAACTGAATGACCAAGACCGAGAGGAGGGGGAGATTCACTTAGATGAGGAGGATTCCAATTCCCTCAATAAGGATTCAAACAATGATCCTATTTTTTATGATGCTCAATCCTGCCATATTTTGGATTTTGACTCAACTCTGGTGTCACTATCCCATGATTCTGTAGTTTTTTTTAAGAGCATGTTCCCATCCTCTGCTAATGCTAGCTCTAAATGGGGTGATGAAGATGGAAAGGATAATTTATCTAAGATGGATATAATTGATTCCAACCTGGAGGATGGGGTTCCTTTTACTGAGGTTGTGGACATGAAAAGGGGGGGGGAGGATCTAAATCTACTCCCCAGATTACCCGAGTCAAAAGAAGAAATGGGTGTAAAGATGATGTTGGTGCTAAATCTACTACTCCAAGCAGAAGATCTGCTAATCAACTTAGAGAGCAGGAAGTGAATAAGAATATTTTGGATGGTACTCAGTTGACCATCCACGAGGTATGTTCTCTGAAAAGAAAATGTAAATTATTCCTTGGAACATATGTGGTCTAAATGGACCATACAAACAAGATGTTCTTAGGAACTTAATTAGGGATCACAAGCCTGAAATTGTCTTGATCCAAGAAACTAAAATGTACAAGGAAAAAGTTGAGAAAATCAAAGTGTTTAAAAACTGTGGTGTGTTGGGAGGCAATTCTGATGGTGCTTCTAGAGGTATTTCCTTATTCTAGAACCTAAATCATATCCAGGGGATCTTGTTCTTCTCGAAGATAATATGGCTTTAGTCAGATTTCAACATTTTAAAGACGGCATCTCCTGGCTCCTGTCTAACATTTACACCTCAAATACTAAACAATGAAGGAATAATTTTTGGAAGAAGCTTGAAAAGGTTAGGTCTCACTTTCACAACGAAGGATGGATTATAATGGGTGATTTTAACACCCCTCTTAAAGAGAGTAAAAAATATGGTGGTATGCCCTCTCAACTTGAAAAAAGACTGGATCTGATGAATTTCATCAACAACCGAGTGCTTCGTGACTTGGATCTCCAGGGTGCTAACTATAGTTGGACCAACAAAAGGGTTAGTGCAGAGCTTATTCAAGTTCTTCTTGACAGGGCTCTCATTTATAATGACTAGTACTCTTACTACCTTTTCTTTCTGGCAGCCCTTTCTCGTATTGGCCAAGACCATTTTCCCATCTCCTTCTTTGCGGATCCCATTTTGGGTAGAATAATTTTTCCTTTAAGATATGAGAGAATTTGGTTGGCCCATCCCAACCTTGAGGGGGATATTATGAAATGGTGGAATTTTTATGTGGATGGCTTAGTGATGTACAAATTTGCTAAAAAATTAAGGCATGTCAATGATATGGTTAAAAAGTGAAACAAGGAGGTATTTGGAGATATTTTTGCTTCAAAGTCCTCTATCCAATCTGATTTGAAGCTTATTTAGAAGAAAATTCAAGTTGAGGGGTATGTTGAGGAGTATTTGAATTATGAGAATGAGATTTTAGTTAAATACCATGATATTATATCTAAAGAAGAAGAATTTTGGAGACACAGGTCTCGTTCTCTTTGGTTGACGGTCGGGGACAAGAACACAAGATTTTTCACATGACTACTTCAAAGCATAGGACTGCCAACAGAATCTCTCGGCTAGCTATTAATGGGAATTTTTCTGATGTGGATGAGGATATTAGGCAAGAAGCTAGGTGATTCTTCTCCTCTCTTCTCTTTGTTGAAAACAACTTGAATTCTCAGGATCAAGATGTTCTCAGTGATGCTATCCCTTCTCTTATCGGGCGTGAATAGAATAAATTCCTCTCTTCTATCCATTCACATGACAAAGTTAAAAAGGTTACATTTTCCTTTGAAGGAAATAAAGCCTCAGGTCTAGATGTTTTTCCCATATTCTTCTTCCAATATTTTTGGAACAGTGTTCAATCTGATGTGGTCAAGGGGGTTCAAGAATGTTTTGGCTCCAAACATATTCTCAAGGAGCTTAATATGAAATTTCTTTGCCTTATCCCTAAGGTAATGGGAGTAGATTGTATGGATATTTTTAGACCTATAAGTCTGCATAATTATTTTTATAAGATAATATCCAAGGTTCTCACTCTAAGGATTCTATCTCTCCTTCCACGGATCATCTCTCCTTAACAGAATGGTTTTATTCCAGGAAGAAATATTCTTGACTCTATCATTATGATTTATGAGAACATTCATTCCCTGGAAGTTTCAAAGAAGCAAGGTTTTATGATGAAATTGGATCTCTCCAAGGCTTATGCTAGAGTTGATTGGTATTTTCTCTTGAAGGTTCTTAAGGCCTTTGGTTTTGATGATAAAGTTATTCAGTTAATTTTTTAGCTAATCTCCACCCCTTCTCTTTTGGTTATGGTCAATGGATCACCCACCCCATTTTTCAGACCGTCTAGAGGTATCAGATAAGGTGACACTATATCCCCCTTTTTTTTTATCATGGTTGAATGTATTGGTAGAAACATTAGCAATTTGGTTTCTCATAGTCAGATTAAAGGGCCAAGATCCTCTTCTGCTAATCTGGTATGTTCTCATCAGTAATTTTTTAATGTTACTATCTTTATTAGGTTGAAGTACTACGATGTAATCTACTAAGTGTGGCACAACTGAATAACATTGGTTTCAAGGTAGAATTCATGAATGGTAAGGCCAAGCTCCTGGATGGTAAAGGAAACCTAGTTGGAACTCGCAGGAAACAAAAAGTAATCTATTTTATCTTGATCTCAATGAAAGTTCATGTTTTATTGCACAAGTAGAAGAAAGTTGGTTATGGCATAAAAGGTTGTGTCATCTGAATTTTGATAACCTGGTCAACATAAGAAAGAACAAAAGAGTAAGAGGTATTCCTATTGTGAAGAAACCTGAACTAGCAATATGCAAACAATGTCAAATTGGGAAGATGGACAAAACTAGTTTCAAGAGCAAGAATTACAATACAGAAGAAGTCTTGGAATTGGTACATACTGATTTGTGTGGACCAATTGGAACAAAAATTTACACACGTGATAAGTATTTCATTCTATTTTTTGATGACCATTCCAGAATGATGACTGTTATGTTTCTCAAAGAAAAATAAGAAGCTTTTCAGAAGTTTAAGTGGTACCTTGCCAGAGTTGAGAAAGAAACAGGAAAGAAACTTAAATGCTTAAGATCTAATAGAGGAGGTGAATTCATTTATAATGAGTTCAATGAATTCTTCAATGAAAAAGGAATCAAGAGACAAGTATCTACTCCAAGTACACCACAACAAAATGGTATAGTGGAAAGAAGCAACAGATCCATTATGGATTGTGCAAGAACCTTGATGATTGAAAAGAATGTTGCTACCAAATACCAGAAGGAAGCCATCATCACTCCAATTCACACCTTGAACAAATTTCAACTGAAGAAAGGTACTGAGAGAACACCTTTTGAATTATGGTATGGCTATACACGTAATGTTCATTATTTTAAAATATTTGGAAGTAAATGTTACATCTTGAAGGAAGCAAGAAATGGAAAATTTGATGTAAAAGATGATGAAGGTATAATCCAAGGCTACTCCTATAAAAGAAAATCATATAAATGTTTGAATCTTACTACTCATAAAGTCATAGAAAGTGTGCATGTAAAGATTGACGAGTTTGCAGAGAGAAGTAAAGAATAGAGAAGTAAAGAGCCTGAGGAATACAAAAACTTCGTGTATTATGAACCTGATACTATACCTAAGACACAGGACATGGTGATTGGACAACAACCATGTCAACCACTGAATTCATCAGCACAAATCATTTTTCAAATTGTGCAACCCGGGCTGCTGACTGAAGAAACTGAGTCACAGACAGAGGGAACCAAGTCACAGATAGAGGTAACCGAGTCGTAGACAAAGGCACCTGAGTCATAGACAGAGGCACCTGAGTCTCAGATAGTGGAACCCAAGTATCAGACAGAAGAGAAAAAAAAAATATTTGAGCATGGTGAACATAGTGGAGAAAGCCCAAAATCAAAGAGGAAGGAACCTATACTTGCAAAATATGTCAGGAGGCATCATGCACCTGAGAAAATAATTGGAGATCAGACATAAGGTATAATGTCAAGGAACAAAATCAAAGGTACATGTTTTCTTAGTGAAATTGAACCTAGATCTATTAAATATGCATTGAATGATGAAAGCTAGATAGAAGCAATGAATGAAGAGATTGAGCAGATAGAAAAGAACAAAACCTGGATTCTTGTAGCTAGACCAAAAGACAAGAATGTGATTGGTACTAAGTGGGTTTTCAGAAACAAGATGAATGAAAATGGTGAAGTTTCTAGAAACAAAGAAAGATTAGTATGTAAAGGATATGCTCAAGAAGAGGTTATTGATTATGGAGAAACTTTTGCTTCTGTTGCAATACTTTAAGGACTCGGAAATCTTCTAGGACAAGGTATATCAAATGGATGTAAAATCTACAATCTTGAATGGAATCCTAGAAGAGGAAGTCTATATTGAGCAACCTGAAGGTTTTGTAGATCCTAACAAACGGAATATGGTTTACAAGTTGCACAAATCCTTTTATGGACTGAAGCAAGCTCTAAGAGCCTGGTATTAAATATTGCATGGTTACTTGATAAGTATTGGATTTCAGATAACTAATGAAAATAGTAGCATGTACATCAAAGAAGGACCTCAAAGCAAGATACTATTAGCAGAGATATTTGTTGATAATAAACCATTTACTAGATATGATGATTTATGCAAAACATTCTCTGAAGCCATGAGTAAGGAATTTGAGATGTCCATAGTTGGTGAAATAATATTCTTTGTTGGTTTACAAGTTTATCAAATGAAGGATGGTATCTATAGCTACATTACCCAGTCTAAATACATCAAAGAGATATTGAAGAAATTTGGAATGGAAGATTCCAGACCAGTTGGGACTCCTATGCCTACTGGACATAAGTTGTCTAAGGATGATGATTCAAAAAAGGTAAATTAGACTACCTACAAATCCATGATTGGTAAACTTCAATACGGTGTTCACACTAGACCTAATATTGCATTAGCAGTTGGTATTGTTGCAAGTTTTTCAGCTAATCCTAGAAAGAATCACTTGATGGCTATCAAAAGAATTTGGAGATATCTAAAGGGTACAGAAGATTATGGATTATGGTATAAGAAAGGAGGAAACTTTGATTTGAAGACTTTTGTTGATGCTGATTGGGTAGGAAGTGTTGATGACAGGATGAGCACCAGTGGTGGAGAATTATTTCTTGGTAAGAGGTTAGTCTCCTGGACAAGCAAGAAATAGAATTGCATTTCTCAGTCTACAGCAGAGGTAGAGTATGTTGTTGCGGCAGTGAATTGCTCAAATATCATATGGTTCAAACAAATATTGTCAGGTATGAAGGAGGAAATCAAAGAATCAATCATTATCAACTGTGACAACACTAGTGCTATTAACATTTCAAATAACCATGTGATGCATACTAAGACTAAACATATTGCAATAAAGTATCATTTCTTGAGAGAATTGGTTCAGGACAAGGAAGTAAGGTTGGAATATGTGAATACTAAAGAACAAATTGCAGACATATTCACAAAACCATTACCTAAGGATGCATTCTTGTATCTTAGAGGAAAGCTAGGGGTAATTCCCCTAACTGAGGCTCACTAATGGACAGATTAGTGATGCATCAACTGAGCTACAAAATAGACTTAGCATGTTGATGCAGATATTCAAATCTTATTGCATATGGATCAGTACAAACAAGTACATTACAACTTCATTGGATATGTATTCGATAGTGTCTTTGGCATTGGTTTTCGAATAGGGAGAGATTATTGATGTCATGCCTAAAGAAATTATTAAAGGAAAGATTACTGGGGGAGAGATTGATGACAGAGGAAGAATTTGTCAGAGAACAGAGATTAATGTAAGAGAGATAAATATGTATTTCAGTGATTTTGAAGACAGAGGGAGTTTTCTAGATGAGAATCAGAATGAAGCTAAGGACATTAATAAATTTTATTTTTATCCTTGTTGTTGTTGCTCTATAATTCTTTGTATTATGACATGTTGTGTTACCATCAATGCCAAAGAGGGAGATTGTTGATGAAAATTATTCAATTGTGTATTGTCATTCATGTTTACACAAATATAGTGATGTTACACAAATGTCTATACCCAAACCGATCACAATCAGTGTATGCCAAGCTCTCTCAGGCATTGAAGTAGACCAAAGTGATTTTCATTTCTAACTGAGTTCACTCGGGCATTACAGTATTGGTCAGGCATTGAAGAATTTCAATATTAACCAAGTTATGCTTTTAGTGACAGCCGACTAACAACAGTTTATATTTTATGGTTAATTGGTTATATGCATCCGACAGACTTAAGTTTTATTGATTATTTGAAAGGCTATTCAGGCTGACTTGACAAGGCTGGTCATATATATATATATATATATATATATATATATATATATATATATATAAGTTCAAGTTTGGATTGAATGAGTGTAGTGAGATGTGTGTGTTTATGACATGAAGTGTGGAGGCAAAATCAGATGGGATTCTGATTGAGGTCATAACATACAAAGCTACAAAAGAATATCCGATCAGTGAGGATCAAGTTTTATAAGCTAGAGCAAAGATCTGAATCAGCAAAGATAGTTTCTTCAACAAACAAGTCAATCCATTGTTACTCTCTAACAATTGTAGCAGTGATCTAAATCTCTTAACAGAGTAAACTTTACAGTCTTTTGTAAATCTTCTCACAAGGTGACATTTCTATATTGAAGTGTTTGAAGACCTCTAACAAGGTCACTCCTTACAGGGTGATTAAATCCTCTAACAAGGTCACACCTAATAGTGTGTTATTGTAACCTTTAACAGGGTTGGCTCCTAACAGGGCTCACTTCATAAGAGTGAAAAACAGTGACTAGTTGCAATTGGTAGTTTTTCCCATATTGGGTTTCCATGTTAAATCTCAGTGTTATCTGTGTACATGTTATTTTATTTATGCTTTATGTTTCTACATTTAATCACTAAAGGATAATCACAATTAATATCTTAAATTTTGCTTTGTTAATCGTGTGACAGTTGAATATCTGTGTTAATCGAGTAACAGTGATAACTTTGTTTAAGACATCTAAGGGACTTGGATTTGTTTTTGTGGTAACTGATTCACCCCTCCCCTCTCAATTACTCAACTCATTTCCAAAAGATCTATGGAGTCTTCTTTTAGAAAGTTCCAATAGAAAATTTTTGGTGAAAGGTGAGAAAATAACAGCCAACAAGTGAAACGTCAGTACTTTTTCTTAACTTCATTTGTCTTCTTTTCCTTGTGTAGTTGTGCATGTCTCAAACTAATTCAATTATGGACATTGTTGGCTAGGAAATTGTCAACCATCTAAAAAATATATTTACCGTCGGGGATTTCTAGTGAACAATGATGCATGCTGTGTTGTGTTGTGTTGTGGTGGCAAGGGGGCAGTTGGGTGTTGATCCTACGGGAAGCAAGCTGATTTATAATTATGCATTGAATGGAATATAATGTTTTGCACTTTGTCATGGGTCACTCTTACGGAGTGCAATATCTTTTATTTAATGACACAATTATAGGGATGCTAATTGTATGTATGCAGAGGTATGTGAATTCATATATTTTTTATAAGTTATATCCACCATCACATGGAGAAACCATTTGAGATGGAAATAATCTGCATAGTGAAAGAAACACAAATTTATTCATATAACCAACAACAAAAGGAACAAAAAATAAAATAAAGGTTGAAAGTAGCTACTGCCTATGCTGACTCTAAATTTAAAAATATTGAAATCTATATACACAAAAAGAAGCTATCTATATGTACACACATATACATATATATGAATTGTAATATGGAAAATTGGTGATCAAGGGTAGACCACCAAGTTCCACATATATTGGAATACAAAACTCCCAACAAGGTGAATCTGACTCGCACAACCAAGAGAGTAAGGGTGCAAATGTGTGATTCACACTAAATGTTGGGGATGATTTTTTTGGTGGATTCCTTTTGTGATGATGTAAAGGAAGATATGTAAAAATGATAAATGATTAAGTAAAAGGGAGAATGAATTCACTTTGAAATGAGAAGGAGAAGGCTAAACTTTTAGATCTAGAGTTGACTATCACTTGTGCTGTCAGAATTAGAAACTGTTCTGGATTTGGAACCCTGGTACCTATTGTATAGTCAGAAAATGGAAGCACTTCCATTTTAGACTTGTTTAGCCTTCCAAGTAAGTGTTTTGGGGTCATGAAAAGTGCCTTGACTGGGTTCTTGATCTTGACATGGCTTCCCCCCTGTTCTGCCTTTCTGTCCACCATTTTCTGACCTGATTTATGCATTCTGGGATACAGACCTGTGTTTCTGGGATTTAGGGACAGGGTCGACCTCAACCCTGACCTAGGATAGGGTCGACCTTGACCCTAACCTAGGAAAATTTTGACCTCGACCCTGTCCCAAGGTCCAAATCCTGGGAACTTTCAGTTTTCAGATGTCGGTCTTCACAAAAAGTTGTTTCCCGCTTCCGGGTCGGCTGTTTCTGGTTCCGAAGCATCAATTCCTAAATTATATTTAATATAGGTCCTCTCCTAGGGGTAAAGGCTTAAATGGTGATTTAATTATCCTATGTAGGCCTCCTTAGAAGATTGTGCCCTAGTTTCATATAAAAGGGAGCTTTCTCCTCTCATTTTCTCTAAGGATCATTATGCAATTGAGAAGGAATTTCAAGTGCAATTCAAGCAAGCTAAGGAGAAAGATTTCAAGCAAGCATCCATCCATTCTCAAACATTAAAGCATCCATTTTCATGAAGGATATCCATTGGAGGCCATTGAAGGATTCAAGCTACACAGTGCCCTTTTGGTGATCTCTCCATCCACCTTCTTCCAAGCCTCTTCCAAATTCAAGAACCCATTCAAGACTTGGTGTTGGAGATCTACAAG
>MU224645.1:3661398-3708127 GCA_018584345.1 Thuja plicata
TTACTAGGATAAACCAAGGTATCCTTTATTATTCTTAGATATTCCTCCTTATGAGGAATCCTACACTTGGCTCACACACTTATGACATGTGGCATCTATAGAAATGGGAGTTACAATGTAACTCCCTACTCACCTCTCTATTAAAGAGATGGCTTTCTTTCTCTCACACATACATTAGACACAATTCTTCACTTCTTCTTGAATATCATTGTAAGAGCATAGCTCACTCTCTCTCTCTCTAGGCATTTTTGCCCATTCATAAGATTATCACGGGGGTTTTTTTTCGCTTTTCCCCCTTCAAAATCTTGTCTCCTTGCCTAATTGTATTTTGGTGTATGCACTTAGTTTTGCATTATTCATGGTATCACTTCTTAAACCTAACTCTTGATTAAACAATTTCCTTGCTCTTTATCTTATTATTTTTTCTAATAGGTTTACCAAAATGTAATATGGAATATTGGTGACAATGGTAGACCACCAAGTTCCATATACATTGGAATACCAAACTCCCAACAAGGTGAATCTGATTTGCACAACCAAGAGAGTAAGGATGCAAATTTGTGATCCACACAAAATGTTAGGGGATGAGTCTTTTGGTGGATTCCTTTTGTGATGTTGTAACAGATAATATGTAAAACTGATAAGTGATTAAGTAAAAGGGTGACTGAATTCACCTTGAAATGAGAAGGAGAATACTGAATTTTTAGATCTAGAGTTGATTGTCACTTGTGTTGTTAGAAATAGAAATTATTCTAGATCTAGAACCCTGGTACCTATATCTTCCGATTGTGAAAAATGCATATTCTCAAGATAATGTCGACTCAATTTGGCTTGTCTAAGAAAGTTGACCTTTACCTGGAGGCATAGAAGTTGATGAAATTTGTAGCAGACCTGTCACTAGTTTTGTAACTTTGAAAAACTGGATCTGGAACTCTGTCACATGTTCTTGTACACAGAAAAGAAGGGTAATTTTTATGGGGAAGGTCTTTCCTTGGTCAAGCCCCTATATAGGAATTAACCTTAAAATAAAATAGATAAAATTGAAATAATGTTGACATGTAGAAGAGATTAGATCTAAAGAATGGAATATATCATACCATGTAGATGCATTTATCCTTAGAATGTGATCAATAATGTTGATGCAATAGCTTTGACTCAACACAAAAACTAAAAGGAAATCATGTAAGACAAAAACTCATGTAGTAGATGTTGTAATTCGCCTCAATATTGAATTTAAGAAGAAGAAGAAGAAGATAAATACTTGATGTATGGATGTGGATCTCCTTCATTGATGTCAAACTCCTTTGCTTGGCCTCCAATGGGGAAAAGAGATAGATCTTGGAAGAAAATGCATTGGATGATTGATGATGAATGTCTAACATCCTCAATAGCAACAACTTTCTCATTGTAACATGCGGGAAAAGATCTCAAAATCTTATCTACAATTTCATTGTCTGTCAAGGTACCACCAACACATATGATTGCACAAACTAGATCATTTACTCTCTGCAAATAGACTGAGGCAGTTTCTCCTTCACTCATCTTAATATCTTCATATTTTTCTTTGAATCTCTGCAACTTAGCTTTTTTAACATATGTATCACCTTCATAAATAGTTTCAAATTTTTTCCATACCTTATGTGCAGTCCTTAATCTATAAATGTGAGAATATTTTGAATCAAATAAGGCATTGATCAAGGTCTCCCTTGCTAACATATTATCCTTGAATTTATTCTTTTCATCTGCAGTAGCATTTGATAGGTCACTCGACATAGTATAAGGCTTCTCACTAATATGTCAATATTCATCTTTTGTCCCCATGCATATCAAGTAGGTAGTCATCTGATCCTTCCAAATCAGAGTTGTTTCCTTAAAACTTCAGAATCTCCTTTCGTATATTTTCCATGAAGGATCTCCTTCAAGCGGTCAAGCTTCTTCAAAAGGACTTAGCTCTGATACCAATTGTCAGGCCCAAAAGGAGGCAAGCACAACTGAGATGGGGGTGAATCAGTTGTACACACCTTATAAAAATTACTTCCACTTTAGCCACTAATATTTGAAAGATAAAAAGTAATGAAAGATCCACAAAAACAACATAGAACACCAAGATTTGTTCTCGAGGAAACTTGGTTAAGGGAAAACCATGGTTGGAATCAAACGCACAAGATGAATGTAATCTACTAAAAGTATTGCTCGGTTAAGGTGTAAGAACCCTTGCTGGTTCTAACTCTGAAAAATACCAAATTGATTTATTTTTCAAATGTTTGTCATTTTATCAAACACTTTGCTGGAAAGATCTGATACCACTATAAGAACCCTCTCTGGTTCTAACTTTACCACTGTATTTTTTGATTTAACAGTGTCTTGACATTTTGTCAAACACTTAGCAAACAATGTATGAGCTTGCTAATTTGAGTTCTTGTTTGATTTTTATGGTTTGGTATGCTGCAATTAATGTTTTTTGATATATTTTCAATGTTCGATACAACAATATAATGCAGAAAAATAGAAGATATTGTAATAATTATTTCAACTCAAAAACTAGACATTACATAGGGAATATAGATTTTTACAACAACTTAGATACTCAATATTCTCACAAAATATTGACAACCCAATTCATAAAATATCCCCTATTATCTAAATTAACAATACCCAGAAAATTTAGGAGTTACAATTCATGAACTTACAGGTATGATATGTCTTGAAACCCTTGAATAAACTTCACAAATCTGGTCATAAATGCTTGAAATCTGATTAATAATGGCTGCCACTTCCACCTATCACTGCAAACTATTCTGGTAAATAATGAAGCATTCAAACTCTTAATTCTACAACAATAAATTTATTCTTGGCCTCTGGATGAAGCCAACGCCTGACATGATTTATTGGGTATTTCACCAATTCACTGTGCTGAAAAACTTAGAAGAATTCATAATTATTCAAGCTTGAAATTTGAAACCCTTGTTTCAATTTCTTCTCCACAAAAAAAAAATCAAATACACAAGTCATAGAATGATGAAAAAGAACTCATGTGATTCTGTTATAACTTTTGTGGGAGAATTCACACACTTTTCCACCCAATGTGGGATAAATAGATATACTTTTCCTTTTAATAATTCATTTACTCCAATACTTTAATTAATACTTTGGTTTAGGCTTCAATGAATTAATTGGATAAATAGCCACTTCCAATGATGACTCAACCCTCAACTTAATTGAAATTATAAAGTTAAATTATAACTTTATAATAAGCCATTTAATGATTAAATAATAATTTGGCCACAAAAATAATAATAACTCCCAACTTACTTATCCTTTAAATATGTCATCTAAAATAGGATTCACACCTAATGTTTCCCCATGTGACCAAATGCACTTTCCAAAAATAGAAAGGGTCCTTCTCGATTAACCTCAAACTTACTATAGATAGTAAGTATATGAAACTAATCCCAAATGAAGTCCAATCTGAGCCAAACAAAGACCAAACTGGAACATACAAAATTATGGAGAAGATAAGATCCTCCATTAACCAAGCCTCTACCACAAAAGACCCTCTATCCATAATAATTAGCCTATGAGGGACACAATAATAGGATAATCCCTCAAATTCCAATGCTCATGAAAATGGAGACATTACATAAGAGAAAAATAGAGAACAAAGGGTGCACAAGCAACCATTGTCTTACAGCCCAATCTATAGGCTCACTGCTCACAATACAATAATAGATCTGGCCCTCAGTTGGGTTTATAGATCTAACTTCAATTATGATAGAGTGGACATACAGTCCATTACAACCAAACTGACAAATAGAATCTCCAATGCCAATATAGTTTTGATGAAGTAAAAACTCTGCCTTAAATGCATAATACAAATATTGCACATCCTTCTCCTATTCAACAAATACAAAATGATGCCTCATTTATACTGATTACAAAGAATAATCAACCTCTAGGTCAGATAAGACCTATTACAATAAAAGATATAATATTTATGCTCAATCTCCAAAGTGATAATCAAGTCGGCTAAGATTTAGATAGGACCCAAATCGTCAACCACGAACATAATATGTGTCACCAAAATAGCATCAAGAATCACAACACGTTACTCCATCAAGTTGGATAAGACCTAAATGAAGAAACGCCAACACACTAGCCAAAAAGTAAATCTGATCACCTCAAATGATGCAGTCCAACAACACGATCATCAAACAATTCAAGAACACCAACAAGAAGTATGAATATCATCAAGAACATTCATATCATCTCTAATCAACAAGAACACTAAAATACTAAACTCTGTCATAACAAAAGATAGCTTGCCATACTCTGAATCGTGAAAAAAGCTAGTTGTGAACACAATGATAAGGAACCATGTAACCACCAGCTTCACAACCTTTGAAACATCAAATCCAAGACGTACCGATCCAAGTACTCACTGACTGTACACAAGAACATTGTAATAGAAGCAACTAGCAACTTGATCATACCTCACTCACACTATCATCCAAACTTCTATGAACCTCTGTAGACCATCTACAAACACCTCTGGACAATACTTTACGATCAAAACTCAAGATCGTCAACATAGCACCTGAAAAACTAAAATCCTCTATACTGAACACACCGTCTGAAAAAATAACAAGTATGTTGACATCAATGACAAAACATTAATGTCAACTCACCTAAATATGAAACTCTAACATGCTCAACAATCTTCAAAACACATATGAGCTATGACATGACTTCATATGAGATATGGCATAGAAGGGAACCTATAGTAAATTATTTCAATATTTTTGGAAGCAGATGTTACATTTAGAGAAATGAGGATGGTCTTGGAAAATTTTACAGCATAACAGATGAAGGTATATTTCAGGGATATTCTACAAAGAGAAAAGTTTACCGGTGTGAAAAGAGACAAAATAAGATTGTGGAAAGTGTGAATGTGAAGTTTGATAAATATTTTCAAAATACCCCCAAGAAACATATTGAATTTGAATCTGACATGAAGCAAAAAGTAAAAGAAGACAAGAAAGAAGAGGAAGAGACAAAAATAGACTTTGAAATCTACAACTAAGATACTGAGGTATGTATAGAGAAATCACTTTGAGAATTATATTATTGGTGATAAGAATAAAGGAGTTATTAGTAGGAGTAGAGAAGCACAAGAGAAAGCTTTGTTGTGTTTACTTTTGGAAATTGAGCCTAAATCTATAGAAGAAGCATGTAATGATTAGAACTAGGTAAGAGCAATTAAAGAAGAACTTGATCAGATAGAGAAGAATTAGACTTGGGAACTTGTACAAAGACTAGCTGGTAAAAATTTAATTGGTAAAAAGTGAGTTTACCGGAACAAACTAAATGATAATGATAAGGTAATAAGGAACAAGGAAATATTAGTATGCAAGGGTTACATTCAGATTGAAGGTATTGATTTTGATGAAACGTATGCCCCTATTTCTTGAATGGAGGCAATCTGAATATTCTTGGCATTTACAACATATAAAAATTTCAAGATTTATCAAATGGATTTCAAGTCGGAATTCATAAATGGAGAATTGAAGGAAGAAATTTTCATTGAACAACTGGAAGGATTTAGATCAGAAGGGAATCTGGATGCAGTGTGTAGATTGAAGAAGGCATTATATGAATTTAAGTAGACACTGAGAGCCTAGAATGAGAGATTGGATAGGTACCTTATTGGATAGGGAATTTAGAAAGGTTCTGCAGATAGTAACTTGTATTATAAGACTTATTCAGATCATATTCTAATTATTGTTGTTTATGTTGATGATATCATTTTCAGAGGAAATGATTACTTGTGTAGGAGATTTCTAGAAGAGATGCAAAAGGAATTTGAGATGTCCATGATTGGTGAGTTGAATTTATTTCTTGGATTTCAAGTAAATCAGAATAGTAAAGGCATTTTCATTTCTCAGTCCTAGTATGTCAAGGAATTGTTGAAGAAGATTGGTTTGGAGAACTCTAAAATGGTATGTACTCCTTTTGTTACCGGATTTAAGTTGACTAAGGAAGATGATTCACTGAAATAAGATGCAAGTAACTATAGATCAATGATTGGAGGATTGTTGTACATGACTGCTACTAGACCAGATATTATGTATGCAACATGTTTGGCAGCCAAAATTCAACAAGAATTGAAAGAGTCACATGTTATGGTAGTAAAGAGGATTTTTAGATATTTGAAGGGAACAAAAGAGTTTGGATTATGGTATCCAAAAATTTCAGATTTCTCACCGATAGATTATACTGATGCAGATTGGGTTGGTTGTCTGAATAACTAGAGAAGGACTAGTGGCGGATCTTACTTTCTTGGCTCCCAATTGGTTACTTGGTTGAGCAAGAAAAATGATATTGTAACGTTATCAATTGTTGAATCATAATACATTGTAGCATCCTCATGTTGTACTCAGGTACTATGGATGAAACAGATTTTGAAGGATATAGGTATAACTTTTGAAGAGTTGATTTCAATCATGTGTGATAATACTAGTGCTATAAATATTTCAAAGAATCCAGTGCATTATTCTAGAACAAAACACATATCTATCAAATATCATTTCTTGAGAGAGAATTTATTGCAGAAGGAAGTGAAGCTTGAGTATGTGCCTACAAAGGAAAAAATAGAAGACATATTTACCAAACCTTTGAGCAAGGATACTTTTGAGTATCTCGGGGGGAAACTGGGCATTCTTCCCCTTCATAGTGTTCACTAAATGCACGGATGTGTGCATTGTTCTAGTGAATTGTGTGCTTATTATTTTTCTACATAAATGCTCTGAGGCTTCCTCTTAGGGGTAGAAGAGTGAGTTAGCAAGGGGGGGTTTTGGCCCTTTTTCATTGTTGTTGAAGGGGGAGAAGAATGGAAGAACAAAGAACCTCGATACTGATATCTTTTGACACAAAATTGTTTGCTTTATTTTTTTATGAATATTGCCATCAATGAAAAAGGGTATATTATTAGAATATGAGGTTGATTCTATTCATGTTGTTTTCATTAATGGTTGACATTGATGTCAACATATCTGATACATAGAAGAGGTTCATTTATGATTTGGTTGTTTTGTATTGGTTGATGTGTGTACCTATATCCTTGGCTTATTGGTAGAAGTTTTCACCGAAGGATGTGCTTTAAAATTGTATTCTTATGTATGTCGTTTATGGTCCCTTTTAGTGTGCAAAATATGATAGAATGATTATTTGGGTTTAGTCCTATTTGGAGTGTATTTATTGTGGTTTGGTCCCAACATTTACTGTGTAATACATTGTTCATATCCGTTGGTACCAAAAGTCTCAGAGAAGGTGTAGCATGTTGTAATGCATGAGGTGTATTGTATTGAGAAAGTTAGTCCATATTTCATTCCTTATCACTGTGGGAATTATTCAATGTGACCTATTTCAAATTGGTTTAGGCCGACTTGGTTGTTGGCATCAAGTTATATAAGAAGAGCAATAATCTAAAATGGTGTGATGCATATGTGTGATGCTTGTATGCGAGTATATGAAAAGTGAATGAGAATCCAAAAACAAAAGATCTGTACATTGATATTCAAGTGAGATGGTGCAATTGGCAATAGAATTTTATAACACTTCTGTATTTTAGTGTGTCAGTGACACTGACTTCGGTGGTGGATTCAATTCTCATTTCTTATATTCTAGCAGTGGGCCTATTTGTATTGGTAGTTAGCCACTTTTTTGGGGTAGTTACCCCAACCAATACTGATCTACATGTAGTGAGAAAATTGGAAGTGAGCCCTTGTAAAAATCACCTTAACGTGTGTTCATCTTGTGAGAATTAGCTTCTTCATGGTTGTCAACACATTTCTCTATGTGAACCTTAGGTCCTAATAGACACATATTTGAGAGATATGTTGTCATTGTTGTCAACAAATTTCTTTATATGTGATAGTGTTGTAGTGAAGTTCAGTGAGTTCATTTGTTCAGTATATTGAAGATCAAAATTTTTGGATGTATGCATTTTTTTTGGATTGTTTTTAGTTGATTCATTTCATCTTTTAGTGGTTTTCATGAATATTTGAGTGAGCTATGGGTATTTGTGTTGTGACTTCTTTTTCAGTTGTTTAGAGGTGACAAAGTGACAATATTCTGATCTACATTGCTCCGCGTTGTAATATCTTGTTTTTTGGATTTGGTAGAATGTTTGGGACATTGATGTGTGTCCTCAATTCAAGTGGTTCATGATTTGGAAGCTTGCAAGCTATTTTCAAGGTTGACTATTTTTCTTGTTGGTATTCTTGAGTTTCGGTATAATGTTGTTGATGATTCAAGAATTTGTGTTGACGTGGATGTTGTTGTGGTAAATCATGATTCTTGTGGATGTTTCTAGATCATGTTATTCTTATTTTTTTGGTCAACATTGTTCATTGTGCTTGCGATTGGTGATTTCTGTTAGCAAGTTTGTGTTCTTCATGTTCTTGGTTGACCTGATTACTATAGTGTGTTATAGATGATTGAGGTGTAATTCTTGGAGGTGTTTCATATTCAAGGATGAATATTTTGGTCTGTGTTATGTCTTAGGAGACATTTATTGGTTTGCATTTAATATTTTAATTGAGAGTGATTATATTTTTGTAATTAGGTGGTGAGTGTTTGGCCGACCTTGTTTATATTTTCAAGGTTGATGACTTGTATAAATAAATCTAATGAGATTGTTTTCATGTGTAATAGATGGATGAGTGTATGTGTGAGTGAGCTAAATATATGCATCTTTTGACGGTAGTGATAAAGTGTGTAAGATATAGTTATAGTTGTGCTTCAATGGAACTGATCCAAGCATGATGAAGATGCTATTATACAATTCGTAATCTGTGGATGTAATCCTAATTTATTGTAAGGAAGTGATCCTTCCCTGGGAAGTAAGTCTTTCTCTTTTGAGAAGTGATCTCTAGGTAGTGTGTTTGAATACATCTGCATTCCAAATGTAACACTCTTAACAGGGTATAATACTTCTAACAGAGTATTCTTATCTTCTGGGTTCATCCCCATCATGGTTTTTCCCTTGACCGGGTTTCCATGCAGATATCTTGGTGTTACGTGTTATTGATGTGTTGTAGATATGTACTTGCATATTTAATTATTAGATCTGAGATTAAGGTTTAAGTTTTGCAAGTTTGTGTGACAATCGATTCACCCCNTTCCCCCCCCCCCCCCCCCCCCCTCTCAGTTGTATGTTGTCATATTTCCATCAATTTGTATCAGAGCCTAGTTCCTCCGTGGGGAGCTTAATCGATTGAGGTGATCCAATATGGTAGCTTTAAAGAAGGATAGTCCAAGATTTTATGGTAAAAATTACAATATTTGGAAAGGTCACATGGAGTTTCATTTGAGATGCATTGATGAATACTTTTGGGAGATTACTGAGAAGCCATGTAATTCCCCTGCAATTCCTACTAGTCTTGATGGGGAAAAGAAGGTTGAATACAATATTAGAGCTAAGGAAGAATTGTTGAGTGCCCTTAGTGATACTAAGATGACAAATTTTATGGAATTGAAGACTGCTCATGAGATCTGGAAGAATTTGGAAACTTTGCATGAAGGTGACGCTTATGTGAAGAATGCAAAATTTCAGAGCCTAAAAGGAAAATATGAGACATTGAAGATGAACGAAGATGAGAACATTACTACTTACATGCAGAAGGTGAATGAACTTGTGTGTAGTATTAGATGTGTCAGTGGACAGTTGGATGAACCAGATATTGTTGCTAAAGTTCTTAGATCTTTACCTCATTCCTATAAACACAAAGTTGCTTCTATTGAGAAAATCATAACTATGAAAAATGTAACCAGAGACATATTGATTGGTAATCTTTTAGCTTTTGAAATGAGTGGATTTGGTGATTCTCTTCCTAAGGTAGAATCTACATTCAAGACTACTATTTCAAAGGACAAGAAAAGATATGATCCAGGATAAAATTCATCAAGAAGTATATATAGATATACAAAGGAGATGAAAGAGATTGAAGATGAAGAGCGTGAGCTTGAAGATATTGAAGCCCTTATTGGCAAGATATTTCTCAAAGGTCATAGTAAGTATGAAGTAAAATTTCCTCTTAAATTTTTTTCTTGCAATAAGATAGGTCATTATGCATAAAGATGTCTAGAAAGAGTACCTACAGCTAGACCTAGGAAACCTAGATTTTAGAAGAAATGTAATTATGATGAAGTTGTGACAAATAATGATCTAATAAACTAAATACAAGTGAAATTGAATGGGTATTTATTTCTATTAAAGAAGATGATCATGAATCTCCTAGGTGCCTGAGTGAGAAAAGAGCTTTGGCCGCACAAGTTGAAGAGAAAGATGAATGGGTGACTGACACTGGATGTTCACATCATATGACAGGTGATAAGATCAATTTTGTGAGTTTGGAAATGTATGGTGGTGGTGTTGTAAGATTTGGAGATGATACACCTTGTTTAATATGTGGCATAGGATCCATTACTCTTCATGGTAAGAACAATACTGATGATGTTTTGTATGTTGAATGTTTAAGGCAAAATTTGTTGAGAGTTGGACAGCTAGTTGACAAGGGTTATGATCTAAAATTCAAGAATGGAAAGTGTATAATCTTAGGTAGCTCTGATATTGAGATTGCTTTAGGTACAAAAACTACATGTAATGTCTTTCATTTGAATAGTTCTAATAAAAGATGCTTGATTGCTCAGATGGATGAAAGTTGGGTGTGACATAAAAGGATGTGTCATGTGAACTTTGATAATATTGTTAAGATAAGTTCTATTCAAGACGTGAGATATATTCCTAAATTAAACAAACCTGCTAACTCTATGTGTAAGGAATGTCAATTGGGAAAACAAACTAGATCTACTTTTAGAAGTAATAACCATAATTCAAGTGGATTGTTGGATCTTGTGCATGTTGATTTATTTGGACCTTCAAGAGTGAAAAGTTTTTAGGGGGACATATATTTCATGTTGTTGATTGCTGATTATTCTAGGATGATGTGGTTTACTTTATTGAGGGAGAAGTATGAGTCCCTAGACAAATTATAGATTTTTAAGGATATGGTTGAGACAAAGATGGGTTTGAAGCTCAAATGTTTAAGATTTGATAGAGGCGGTGAATTCACTTTTGGTGAGTTCTATTCATTTTATGAAGAACATGGGATAAAAAGACAGTTGGCTTCTCCACGGACCCCTCAGCAAAATGGTATAGTAGAAAGGAAAAATAGACCATTCTAGACACTACAATGACAATGATGATGGAAGCAAATGCTCCACATGTCTATTGGAGAGAATTTGTGAGTTTTTCAATTTATACACTTAACCAAGTGTAAATCAAAGGTGATACTAATAAGACTCCTTATAAATTATGGTGTGGTAATGTTCCTATTGTTAAATATTTTAGAATCTTTGGAAGTAAATGTTATATCAAGAGAGATGAAGATATAGGAAAGTTTGATTATAGATGTTATGAAGGTGTTTTTCTTGGCTATTCAAAAAAAAGCAAGGTATACAGGTGTTACAATAATAGGTTGAGGAAGATAGTTGAGAGTGCAAATGTCAAGGTTGATGAAGGCAATATAAAATAATCTATATCTTTAAGATATGATTCAGATGATCAAGATGACAATGTGAATCAAGGAATGCAATCCCAAGATCAAGTTCAGATCATTCCATGGGATCCTGAAGAATAAAATAGTGAAGAAAGAACACAAGAGTTTGAAATTCAAGAAAATCCTAAGAATCCTAGGTATGTAATATTGAATCATTCAAAAAGTCAGATAATAGGAGATTAAAAAAAGATGTTAAAACTAGAAGAAGAATTATTGAGGTTAGACTTGAGTATTGTTTAATTTCAAAGATTGAACCTAAGGATGTGAATGAAGCTTGTAAAGATTATAAAGATGAACATTGGGTAAAAGAAATGGAAGAAGAGTTGAAACAGATTGTAAAGAAAAAAACATGGGTTCTTTCTCCAAGACCTAAGGAAAAAATGTAATAGGAACTAAATGGGTATTCCAAAACAAATTGAATGAAGAAGGTGAAGTTATCAAAAATAAAGCAAGACTTGTTTGTAAAGGATATTCACAAACGCAAGGTAGTGATTTTGAGGAGACTTTTTCTCCTGTGGCAAGAATTGAAGTTGTGAGAATGTTTCTTTCTTATGCTACTTACAAGGATTTCAAATTCTATCAGAGGGATGTCAATCCAGCATTCCTAAATGGTGAATTGCAAGAAGAAGTGTACATTGAGCAACCAGATGTATTTTCATTGAGTGATCAGAGCGATGTGGTTTTCTAGTGTAAGAAATATTTGTATGGACTAAAGAAAGCCCCAAGAGCATGGTATGCAAGATTGGATAAATATTTACATAAGCTTGGATTTAACAAAGGTACTGCGGATAGTAATATGTATTTTAAATTTGATCATAATAACATTCTGATTGTTGAAGTTTTTGTTGATGATATTATATTTGGAGGAAATGATAAGATAAGCAAAGATTTTTCCAATGAAATGCAAAATGAATTTGAGATGTCTATGATTGGAGAGATGAATTGTTTTAAGGTTTGAAAATCACACACTCAGATAATGAAATTTGTATATCGAAGTCCAAGTATGTGAAAGAGTTGTTGAAAAAGTTTGAAATAGAAGATTCAAAGCCAGTTAATACTCATATGGTGACCGGATGTAAGTTGACTAAAGATGATGACTCGTCTAAGGAAAATCAAACCAGATACATATCTATGATAGGTGGATTGTTATATTTGACTCAGACTAGACCTGATATCATGAGTGCAATTTTCATTGTTGATAGATTTCAAGAAGATCCTAAGGACTCTCATGTTGTAGTTATTAAAATAATTTTCAGATGCTTGAAAGGGACAATTGATTATAGTCTATGGTATCCTAAAGATGATGATTTTACTTCGAGTGCCTTTACTGATGTTGATTGGGCAGAAAATATGGATGAAAGGAAGAATACTGGTGGTGGTGCATTTTTCTTGGGAAAAGTATTGGTTTCATAGTTGAGAAAAGAGCATAATTGTACTTCACAGTCTACTATAGAGGCAGAATATGTTGCTTCTATAATAAATTGTACTCAGGTGGTATGGATGAAGAAGATGTTGAAAGACATCAAAGTTGTATATGATAAACCTATTAATCTCTACTATGATAATTCAAGTGCAATTAACATTTCTAAGAGTCTGGTGTTGTTGATGTAGAGCGCACTGCAAGAAGACTTGATGAGCCCCAATAACTAGTTATTTATTCAAGCTTCCAATCTCATTTTCCTCAATCCACACAAGTCTCCCTAGGATGTCTCTTGACTCACCCAAGGGATCAGTAAGCTCCCTTTATCTTTTCCTTGCCTTCCAAATCAAATCATAGAACCTAGTAATCTCTCTTTTAGGGATACTTTCCCTAAACCATTCAAAAAGCTATAAAACTTCACTAGTGGATTCAAAATTTCATTCAGATGGATTGAATACTCTCAATAGGCTCTAGGGACCAAGAATCCACCATTTTTTTAGGCCTAGAAGTCTTAAGAAGTGTCAAATCCCAAATAGCCTAGGATTCCTTGTAGCCCTAACCAGTGAGGTTTTGGGACTTAACTTTTTATGATAGAGGGATCTATGAAAAATAAATAGGTTTCTAGACACCCTTTATGGAGCTTCTAAGATACCTAAATCCTTGGTACCTCAATCTACTCCAGCACCTCTAAACACTCACAAAACACATAGACCTAATTAGCAAATTTAGGCTTGGTTTGTTAGGAAAGTACTATAAGGTGGGTTCATAGATGAAAGGAAGTGTTTTGGATGGATTATTATACCCCAATTTAGTCTAGGAACACCTCTATTTTGATCCCCAAACTCATACACAACACATGCATGTGACTATTCTAAACGACTAGGCTAATTACATAGGGATAATTAGCCTAGGGCTTGATGTTAAAAATATCAGGACTAAGAGTGAGAGCCCAAGATTATGGATTCTTCAATACCATGATCCTAACTAGCTTTTTCCAAGTGGCCAAGGAGATCCACTAGATAAAACTCTTGTTAGGATCACATCTTTGAAACTGGCCCAGTATCACCTTGGTTTCTCAAACAACGAGAATGAAAAATCAATAACTTTGCACCTACTTAACAAAATGAATTCAAAACAATTGGAAATGTTAGAAGACTCAAAGCATTATAAATCTCTACAACTGGTTCTTCAATGTCAATCCATACCAAGCTGTACCATACAAATATGACTCAAAATACTCTTTTATTTCCTTGCAAAAACATCAAAACTTGTGCACTTTGTGTTCTCCTCTTTCTGGGAGGCATCCTCTCCTCTAATATGATCCTCTAATCATTTCAAAAGAATCAGAAGGTGGGTGAGGTTGGTTACCAAAGAGTTTTCTTATCTCTAGCAATAATTTGCAAAAGTTACTCATGCAACATTTTGCAAAAAGCAACTTTCTTGCAATAAGTGGTAGATTTGCTAATTTGGGTAAAATCCAATCTTACCAACCTCCCAAGGTGTGGGAGAGGTCTATCCCATGACTAGGACCTAAACTAAATAATTTAAAGCACACTTCTAAACTAGATGCATAAACAACAACTAGCAAGGTCTAACTAAGGTTTCAGGTACCTAGGTTTATAACTTCACCTTAGGTCCTTCACCTTACATCAAAGAACTAAACAACAAACACACCCAACGGTGATCTCATGGATTCACCTTATTAAAAACATAAAACAAGAAAAAGTAGGAGCTTCAGAAGGTGCCCTGCACCATACTCCTTAGGACAAAAGAAACTAAAGTCTCTTGAGTTGTGAATTCTTCAAGTGGATAACTTGTCTTTAGAATGTCTTTAGGATTCATCCAAGTGGAATCTTCAACTGGTTGATGTTTCCATTTAACCAAGTACTCATAGTAGGTACCTCTCCTGGTTTTCTTGTTCACTCTCTTGTCTAGAATACCTTCAATCTCAGGAGGAGTTTCTTGTGGTATATCCCTGAGTGGTTGGAGTGTAGGAGGGTCTAGGGGACCTGTAGGAGTAGTTGTACTTTCTTCCCCTTTATAAGCATAGATGTCTGCAACATTGAAAATAGGTGATAAGCCAATGTGAGATGGGAGGTCAATTTTGTAGGCATTGCTGCCACATTTCTTTAGAATTTTGAAAGGTCCAATCTTTTTCATCATCAGTTTTGTGTATTCCCCTTTGGGTAGTCATTCCTTCTTGAGGTAGACCATCACAAAATCTCCCACCTTGAACTGTAGTTCTCTTCTCTTCTTCTCAGCATGGGCTTTGTACTTCTCAGTGGCATGTTTCAATCTGGTCTGCACCTGCTCATGAATATGCTTCATTACCTCTGCAAAGTCCTCAGCTAAGGCACTTCTTTTGTCTATTCCTTTGATGTCCCTAAGTTCTAAGACTCCTCTAGGGTGGGTGCCATAGACAATCTGGAATGGGGTGAGGCCAGTGCTACTATTGAATGAAAACTATGCTTGTGCTATAATGGTGTCCCAAGTGGCTCCATGGTCCTGTGTGAGGCATCTCAGAAGGTTACAAGGGACCTATTGATGACCTTTGTCTAACCATCAGACTGTGGATGATAAGAAAATGACAGAGAGACATTGGTGCCTAATTTTCTCCATAGTGTCCTCCAAAAGTGGCCTAAAAACTTAGGATCCTTGTCTGATATTATTGAAAGTGGTAATCCATGAAGTCTTACAACTTCTTTGAAGAAAAATCTAGCTATGTGAGATGCATCATGAGTTGTCCTACAAGGGATAAAGTGTGCCATTTTGGAAAATCTGTCAACTACAACATAAATGCTATCAAATCCAGACTTGGTCTTTGGAAGACCCAGGAAAAAATCCATACTTACTAAATCCCATGGCTTGGTAGGGATGGGTAAAGGAGTGTAAAATCCATCATTTGAAGTGTGTCCTTTGGCTTGTTGGAAAGCTGAACAATTCTCCACAAAACTCCTAACCTCTGTCTGCAGCCTAGGCCAGTAGTAAAATCTCCTTACTAGCTCCAAGGTCTTGTCCACTCCAAAGTGACCAGCTAGGCTTCCACAGTGTTTTTCTTTTATAATGTTCTCCCTCATAGATCCTTTAGGAATACATAAAGAACTTCCTTTGAAAAGAAGACCATCTTGTACAAGAAACTTAGAGAAATCAATATGGTATCTATCTGACATTTCCATGCAAATCTGGTAAGCCTCTTTGAAATCCTCATCTTGGTCATACATATCCTTCATGGCATGGACCCCAACACTCTCTAACTAGATGGTTTGAATGGTTAAATGTATCCTTTTGAGGGCATCATCAACTTTGTTCACAATTCCCTTTTTATGCTTGATGGAGAATGTATAAGATTGCAAGAACTCCATCCATTTCACATGTCTATGATTGAGTTTCTCCTGCTTGTTTAGGAAACTAAGTGCATGGTTATCAGTGAAAACAACAAATTCCTTGGGCAATAAATAATGCCTCCATTTCCTAAGTGACTGAACCATTGCATACATTTCAAGATCATAAGTGGAGTATTTTTGCTTAGCCTCATTGAGCTTCTCACTAGAAAAAGAAATAGGCCTACCTTCTTGGCTCAAGACTCCTCCAATGGCTTTGTTTCTTGCATCACATTCAACTATGAACACTTTATGAAAGTCTGGAAGAACTAGTATAGGTTTCTCTGCAATCTTTTTCTTTAGTAACTCAAAGGACTCATTAGCTTCATTAGTCCATGAACACATGCATTTTCTTCCACCTTTTATAGTGTTAATGATGGAAGCACATATACCACTAAAGTTTCTAATGAATTTCCTATAAAAGCTAGCTAAGCCATGAAAACTTTTTACCTCTGATGGAGTAGTAGGAGGTGGCCAATAGAGGATGGCTTTAACTTTGGTGAGATCCATCTTTAGACTATTTTTGGAGATTACAAAACCCAAGAATACAAGTTCTTCTTGAAGGAATGTACACTTGTCTATATTGATTTTCAACTTCTCCTCATGGAGTTTCCTCATTACCATGTCCAAATGCTTGAGGTGTTCTTCCCTGCTCCTGCTAAAGATCAAAATATCATCAAGGTACACAACAACAAATTTGTTAAGGGCTTCAATACCTCATTCATCAATCTCATAAAAGTGTTTGGAGGATTGGAAAGACAAAAACACAAGCCATTCATAGAGACCCTCTATAGTCTTAAATGTTGTTTTCCATTCATCTCCCCCTTTGATTCTTATTTGGTGATAGCCACTTTTGAGATCTATCTTGGAATAGTAACTTGCACCCCCCAAACAGTCCATTAGATCCTCAATTCTAGGCATAGGAAACCTATATCTGATGGTTATCCTATTTATTTCCCTAGAGTCCGTACATAACCTCCATGTGCCTTCCTTCTTAGGGGCTAGGACTGCAGGGACAACACAAGGACTCACACTTTTCCTAATAAGGCCTTTTGACAACAATTCCTCAATCTTCCTTGCTACCTCTTGATTTTGTTCATGGGTTAACTTATATGATGCCTTTTTGGGAAGAGTATGCCCTGGTATGAAGTCTATGTAGTGACTTATCTCTCTCTCATGTAGGAGAGACTCTGGTGTGTTTTCAGCAATGATGCCTTTGTACTGATCTAACAATGCTTTTACTTCTTTTGGGCCTACATCCCTAATGGGTTCTTGGACTTTGAACTCCTTCAAAGGTGCCTTTTTGGGCCTTACTACTATTGCATAACAAGGAGTATCCTTCTCCTTTAGGGCTTTCATGAATTCTTTTTCCCCAATGTGTAAGACAGTACTACTATTATGTTTCTCTTTCTCACAGTCAGGAAGTGGATTCATTACATATTCAACACCATCTTTGGTCATAGTATAAACATTAGATTTTCCATCATGCCTAGCATCTACATCATACTACCAAGGCCTCCCTAATAGAAAATGACATGCATCCATCTCTGTGATATCACATAGAACCCTGTCTGTATACTCTCCTATCTTGAAATCTACCCAAACTTGCTCATTTATAATGGTTTGCTTTTCTTTTGTCAACCAAGAAGCCTTATAAGGGAAAGCATGAGGGATAACATGTAGTTTAAGCTTAGTGACTAACTCCCTAGAATAAATATTATCTGTAGAGATAGAATCAACAATAACCTTTCATACCTTATTGTTCACCTTGCAGCTTGTTCGGAATAATGACTTTCTTTGAGGTGGTTTTGTCGTAGTAGGTACTCTTAGGAGTGTCCTTTGCATCATTAAGCATTCTCCTTGCTCTGGATTTGTAGGCCTTGAAGCTGCAAAGTGATAGGAGGATACACTTTGGGTGTCATCCTCTTGGGTGAGTTGTACTCTCCTGTCCCCTCCTTGTTTGCTAGAGCCACTCTTTTCAGGACATCTGAAGGACTGGTGTCCCACTTGATTGCATGTAAAAAAATTTCCAGTGAAGACACTAGGCCCTCTTCCTCCAAACCTTCCCCTGTTGTTGGATCTTCTCCCTCTTAACTTATTTCTATTATTATGTTCTCCTTCTGACTCATGGTGATTGAACTCTCCTTTACCTCTTTGGAATGGCCCTCTACCATTAAATTTCCCTCTTCCTCTGAAATTATTCCCTCTTCATCTATTGTTTTTTTCTCCCCTCTTTTGTTTTTCTTCAATTTTGAGTGCCATTTGGAAACATTTCTGTACTGATTCAGGGTTAAACAAGCTCATTTCATCTTGAATACTATATTTCAATCCATTGATGTACCTAGCAAGTTTGTGCTTTTCACTTTCAGGAACCCTGGCCTTCAAGGTCATTTTGTGGAATTCCTTAGTATATCCACTTACATCAAGGTCCTTCTGCCTAAGATTTTGCAACTTCTTGTGGAGGGTGATTTCATAGTCTTCAGGTACAAATTGTTTCTTGACTTCCACCAGCATCTTCTTCCATGTTGAGATAGGGTTCCTTCCTTCTTCCACTCTTTCATTTTGTATAAATTTCCACCAACTCAAAGCAGGACCCCTCATTCTAGATTTTGCTACTCTGACCTTCTGACTTTCAGAGATTTTTTCATACTCAAAGTAGTTCTCCAATGCTTCCACCCAATCCATGCATTCTTCAGGATCCATCTGCCCACAAAATATGGGCATATCTGACTATTGATATCTTCTTCCAACTCTTTCAAGAGCTTCAAGAAGTTTCAACTGATCAGCAGGCATATTCTTTGTCTCATCTTCTTCCTCCTCCTCCTCCTCTTCTTCTTCTTCTTCTTCTTCTTCTTCTCTCTTATCGACCTCCCAAGGTGTGGGAGAGGTCTATCCCATGAATAGGACCTAAACTAAAGAATTTAAAGCACACTTCTAAACTAGACACACAAACAACAACTAGCAAGGTATAACTAAGGTTTCAGGTACCTAGGTTTATAACTTCACCTTACATCAAAGACCTAAACAACAAACACACCCAAGGGTGATCTCATGGATTCACCTTATTACAAACATAAAACAAGCAAAACTAGGAGCTTCAGGAGGTGCCCTGCACCAGTTGCATTCAAAGACTAAATATATATGAATCAAGTTTCACCTTTTGAGAGACAAGGTTAATGAGAAGGAAGTCAGATTGGAATATGTGCCTACTAAGGAACAGGTTGTGGATATTTTGGCGAAGCCTTTTCCTAAGGACACTTTTGAGTATCTTAGAGGGAAGCTGTGAGTGATTGTCCATCCTAATTAGAACTAAGGTGCATTGGTATGCATCAGTCTGGTGCATTTACAGACATATCTTGTGGTTTGGATTCATGAGTCGTAGCTACTACTCAAGGGGAGTAGTCATTCTTGTGTTTTTGTGAATTATATGTTAAATTTTGGGGAGAAGAGATTCAATGTTTGGAAAATATGTGTTTTTTCATTGATGTCAAAGGGGAGAGAGATTCATGTGAAAAACTAGTGAAGTATTGGGAGAGAGAGCCATGGAGAGTTGTGTATAAAATCTTAGGGGGAGATTGTTGATTTCTTTGACATTGATTATTTTTCACATCATATGTTTCCATCAATGCCAAAGGGGGAGGTTTTTGGAATAATATGAAAATATGTGCTTAAGAGATATGTTGTCACATATTTGAGAGGTATGTTGTCATTGTTGTCAACATATTTCTCTGTTTGTGACAGTTTTATGTAGTGAAGTTCAATGAGTTCATTTTTTCAGTATATTGAAGATCAAAATTTGTGGATTTATGCATTTTTTTGTGGATTGTCTATAGTTGATTTAGTTTAACTTGCAATGGTTCACAACAAGATTTGAGTGAGCTATGGGTATCTGTTTTCAGTTGTTCAGAGGTGACAAAGTGACAGTATTTTGATCTGCATTGCTCCACATTTTTATATCTTGTTTTGCGGATCCGGTAGCATATTTGGGACATTGATGTGTGTCCTCAATTCAAGTGGTTCATGATTTGGAGGCATGCAAGCTATTTTTCAAGGTTGACAGTTGTTCCTGTTGGTATTCCTGAGTTTGGGTATAATGTTGCTAATGATTCTAGAATTTTTGTTGATGTGGATGTTGTTGTGGTAATTCATGATGCTTGTGGATGTTTGTAGATAATGTTCTTCTTGTGTTGTTGGTTTGCATTGGTCATTGTGCTCATGATTGGTGATTTCTGTTGGCAAGTTCGTGTTCTCATGTTCTTCGTCAACCTGATGATTGCAACATGTTGCAGATGATCAAGGCATAATTCTTGGAGGTGTTTCATGTTCAAGGATGAAGATTTTGGTATGTGCTATGTATTAGTGGACATTTCTTGGTTCACATTTAATATTATAATTAAGCGTGATTATATTTTTGTATTTAGATGGTGAGTGAGTAGGTGGTTGACCTTGTTGATCTTTTCAAGGTTGATGACTTGTATAAATAAATGTAATGATCTTGTATTCATGTGTGATGGATGGATGAGTGGATGTGTGAGTGAGCTGAAGGTATACATCTTTTGAAGGCGATGATAAAGCATGGAAAAGAAAGTTGTATTTGTACCTCAATGGAACTCATCCAAGCATGATGAAGATGCTATTATACAGTTCATGATCTGTGGATGTAATCCCAATTTGTTATAGGAAGTGGGCCTTCCTTGGGCAGTAAGCCTTTCTCTTTTGAGCGGTGAGCTCTAGGCAGTGTGCCTAAATGCATGTGCATTCACATCTCCTAACATGGTATAATACTTCTAACAAAGTATACTTATCTTGTGGGTTCATCCCCGCCATGGTTTTTCCTTGATCGGGTTTCCACGCAAAAATCTTGGTGTTATGTATTCTTGATGTGTTGTGAATTTGTGCTTGCATGTTTGATTATCAAATCTGAGATTAAGGTTTAAGTTTTGCAAGTTTGTGTGACAACTGATTCACCCCCCCCCCCCCCCCCCCCTCTCAATTGTCTGCAGCCATATTTCCATCAAGTAAGTGTAAGTAGAGGACATAAATCTACTCACCCCTTCAAACATGGAAAATAAATTTCCTTAATACAATACTCTAAAGTTAGTGCCTAAATTAGTGAAAAATTAAGCCCTAAGCAAACAAAAGTTGTAACAAATCATTGATAGTTATGTTGATTTGATCTTTAAAAAGCATAGACAAATTACACCACTTTATTAATTGACCCAAAAGAAATGTTAACCTCAAATACTCAATTGGAAAACTCAAATAAAAGTATGAACTATCAGAAGCGCTATAGACTAAGATAAGAGAGCCTCAAAATGCACAAAGAGCACCTCATGATAGAGGACACAATGGTCTGCAAAATATAGCTCTTGAACTATTGAATCAAGAACATGTTCCTCTCTATGAAGTATAGGTACCTCATGACGCCTAATATTAGCCTTATGACAACATCCTTATGTAAATCACTAAGATTAAGAGGTTTAGGTTGAAATGTATGGATATGATGAGCAATTATTTTAACTCTAGGGAAATGTCTAGGTTCAATGAATGTGGACAAGGGCTTAGTTAAACATGTGAATGAGAGACTTGTCACATGATGAAAATTTTAGATTATGATCCATGTGAACAAGTTTAGAGGCTAAAATTAAATGGATACAATTTGAAGAATAAATGTTAATGTGAATTTTATTAAATAAAGAATAGATATTTATTTAATTAATGATTTAGGATAGGGTAAATTTAGGTATGATTAGGAATGAAAAATTTCTCGTGTTAATAGTTTCAAAAATAGTTCTTGAAATGGTTAATGATGTGTAAATTTGAAGTTGAGATTTTGAAAGTTTGTGGTTTAGTTTTACAACAATAAAATGACTTGGATAAAGTTTGGATGTGCTAATATAGTCCCAATTGACAATAGAAGTTCTATAGGTTAAAATTGTATCTTTTGAAATAATCAATAAAAGAATGTTGTGAGTCCAATTCATACAAAATATGTCATTTATACATTTATTGTTATATTTAAAACAATCTAATCAAAATAGTTCTAATATTGTATTAAAAAGAACACAAATATCTAGTTTTCACCATTAAAATTAGTAAATAAAGTAACAAAACATATTTACACTAGATTCATTTGATTTGACAAGCATAAGCTTTTAAAATATATCTTAACTTAGAAATGGAGCAATTTAATACCTTAAAATGGTGGAAATGACTTGGACATAAGTTGAAGCTCATGTGAACTTCACTAAGTAGTGTAATAAAATATTCTATGTAAGTGAAAAAGTTGAAATAAAACAAATTATATTCAGTCAATTTCTGAAAAATTAGGAAGATGTCAGTGTATGCAAGTTAAGTTTGGATAAAAATAATAAGAAATCTGAGAGTGTACCAACTATAGCAGATACTCAAGTGGAGCAACAACCTGGCTAAAATAGTATCTCTTTCATCATCTTCCTGCACTTTAAAAATCCAACGAACAAACCAAATCATGAAACTCCACAATTAAAGACACTGATTCAGGAAATTCCAAATATTTTAAATCATGAAACTCCACCATTAAAGACACTCATTCAGGAAATTCCAAATATTTTTAATAAACATCAATATAAAAAATGGTTCAAGTCACGGGAGTATGTTGGTTTCAGAATGGGCCTACAAAAAGATATGTTTTTTTTTTATCCGTAGAAAAATGCCATCCGTTGAAAGGAAAACCCATGAACTCTTTTTCTTCCAACTTTTGTACTTTGTTTCTCTCAAAACAGGTTGTCCAATTGGTTTCACATTACTTGGAGAGAATGATTATCTTGAAATATTTGGAGTTCTGATTGTTTGAGAACCAACAATTTTAAGAAGGGAGGACTGTAATGTTCCCTTTTCGGACTTAAAATTATTCAACTTTAATAAATGCTCTTCAAAACAGAGGAAAACTCATTAATGGAGATGCTTTTATTATTAAAACAGAGGAAAACTCATTTAATGGAGATGCTTTTATTATTGTTATATATCTTAGTGTTTCTATGCATCACTGGAGATGCTAGAATTCAGGGCAGTGTTACTGCAAAAAGGAGTAATGAACACTTTGAATTGTATCAGGGGGACAATGGTATTTACAGAGAAAACAATGTTGTCACAAGTCTCATAGAAACAAAATGTAATTTGTTTTCAGGGAAGTGGGTTCATGATGCCTCCTATCCACTTTATAATGCTTCAGATTGTCCTTACATTAGTACCCAAATAAATTGCAGACCAAATGGGAGACCAGATTCTGATTATGAGAAGTGGAGATGGCAGTCAGATGGTTGTACCATTCCCAGGTAAATTTGCATAATTGGTTTGTAGTCTTTCTTTATTTGGCCTCCTCTTGGTGGGTAACTTCTGTTTAGTTTCTTGTTAATGATGAATAATTTTAAGTCGTATATCTATTTGAATGTAGTTCTCATAAATCCATTTTACTTTCAATAGTTTAGGCGTATTTTCTGATCAATGATGATCAATGATAAGCAAATGGGATTTCTTGTAATTTGATATATGATAGATTAATTTTTTCGTTGGTAATTTTATTTTGACAACAGATCATGAAGTGTGATTTGAAATGTTGATAAATCAAATAAATTTACAAAATCTAATTCAAAAAGTTTACAATGAATCTTCCCAAAATAATGAACTCCATGAAAATACATAGAACTTTGAAACCAATCCATTTAGATATGATCAGAGTAACGAGAATCGCGCACGAATTGCGATTCGATTCACCCTCCCCGATTTTTTGGGAGCCAGTGAATCAGATCCGTGGTTTTTTGGCATGAATCGCCTGAATCGCCGATTCAAGCAATTCATCCAAAAATCACCATGTGTGAACCGGCATGAATCGGCCGTCAAGTCAAAAAAATTAAAAAAACACTTGTTTTTTTTAAATCTTTTTTTTGTGCCTTTCATCTTACATACATTTATCATTTGATGTCTTGTTGAACTTAAAACAATGATACTTGAACTGATGTAATGATTTAATTTTAATGTTTTGATTCTTGAATCTTTGATGTTGAAATTGCATGATGGTATGATCATGATTCATGATACTATGATTACAAGTGTTTTTGTTGTTTAAATGTTTTTATGATACTATGTGACATTCCAATCTTGACTCATGCTTCTAGGCTGCATAAATATGTAATGCATGTGATGGATTTATCATTTATGTTCCTTGTTTATGTATGTTAGCTTCTATTTGATGATGTTATAGTGTGTTTAAGTTATAGTCAATAAAGGGTGCGTGAAATAAGTTTTAAATTGTTAAAATCTCTAAATTTTAAGGGTTTTTTAAATTTGCCGATTCATGGGCCATTCGATTCCGATTCATGGGCCATTCGCGATTCGATTCGGCCTTACCGATTCCAAGATGATTCCGAGACGATTCCAGTTCTTGTTACTTTAGATATGATAAACAATCCATTTTCATTGATCTTTGTATACCCAAAGTTCGAACTATATGAGAATGCATAGAACTCTGAAACCAGTCCATTTAGATATGATGAACAGTCCATTTTCATTGATCTTTGTATACCCAAGGTCCATTTACCTAGAATTAATCCAAGTATCCTGAAGGGAGATCTAGAGTGTAGACCCAAAACATTGGAAGTGCACCAAGCAATATTAGTTAAAATATGTCAATATAAGGACATCTAGTAATTGTAAACATTGAATTTAAAATCTTATATCAGGTTCAATAGTAAAGATATGCTAGAGAAGTTGAGAGGAAAGAGATTGATGTTTATTGGGGACTCCATAAGCAGAGGTCAGTTTGAGTCCATGGTCTGTCTTCTTCAGGCAGGAATTCCAAGCAATAAGAAATCTATGGTTAATAAGAGTCCTCTTGCAACATTCAAAGCTCTGGTAAGTTGTACAATGTGTTCACTTCAATCTTTATCTTTTGTTGTGCATGGCAGTTCTGCAGTTATAAACATTTGATTGCTTGTTTGCAGGATTATAATGCTTCTATTGAACTATTCTGGGCTCCATTCTTGGTTGAGCTGGAGACCAATGAACAGGGGAAAAAGATTCTGCACTTGGATTCTATAGAAACTAATGGAGAGTATTGGAAGGGGGCAGATATCCTAGTTTTTGAGTCATCACATTGGTGGGATCATAGCGGTCGCAGCAGTGGAACAGCGTAAGATTAAAGATATGAAATTTTTACAGTCTATAATATTAGTTTGAATATTTTTGGAATAGATTATATGAACATTTTTTAATTCCACCAATACTTCGATTCACATTTTATGATCCATCATCAAAATATTAGTTTGAAGATTTTCAGATTAGATTATATGAACCTTTTTTCCATCAACATTTATATTCACATTCTACAATCCACCATCATAACAAACAAAAAGATAAGAAAATCATAATCTAATCCAGGTATATTCAAGCTATATAGAAATATGTTCTGAATGAATCTTTCATGGCAGGTAGGGATATAATACAAAGATTAACTGTGTGTATAAACAGATGGGACATAGCCGTGGAAGGCAGTACAACGTATAGCAGTATAGATCGAATGGTTGCTTACAGGAAAGCCCTAAATACTTGGGCAAATTGGGCAGATTCACAAATAGATTTCAAGAAATCAATGGTGTTTTTCAGCACCATGGCACCTCATCATTCAAGGTTGGTCATCTTATATGATATTTATCTCTAATTTTAATCAACAATTTTTATGTTTCCAATCATACATCATGATTTATCATTAGAAAAACTATCATTCAGGATAAAGAAAGTAAGTAGAACAGTAGGAAAAAAAAATAATAGATCCAAAAGAATGATTCAAAACATTGGTAGAAAAAATTTGAAACCCTAAAATATTATTCATGAATAATTTCCATCTGGCCATATCCACTTGAACTGCTGTTAACATAATTGGCATGATTTTAATACAGTTGTGAGAAGGATACAGAGCCTTTGCAGAACACATCTGCATACAATCCTCCATTACCACCTCAGGTGTCAATACTAAAACAAGTTGTGAGCAGCACAAGTTTTCCTCTTGTTTTGTTGGACAACACAGGAATGTCCCAGCTACGCAAGGATGCACATCCCTCAAATTATGGTAGTGGCAATAAAGACTGCAGCCATTGGTGTAACCCAGGTGTACCTGATATTTGGAATGAACTTTTGTATTCCTTTGTGAGTTAGGGAAAGCACCAAAGACAGACTTTCATGGGAAAAGAAAATGTATGGGTTACAGCAGTGATCACTCAATAGTGTGTACACTGAATTCACATGCATCACATTTCTTATAGAAGACAAGTGCCTCATCTCAGTCTCATCCCTTATCATATGTCTTCTTCTTTTTTTATGGAGGGTTTAGGAATCTGATACAGGCCACACGTGCCTCATCCCTTATGATGTTGGGCCTTGCACTCAGCAAGATGATCCCTGGTGGGCTCTTTGTGAACCATTTAACTTCACCGGTAGACCAAAGGCCCATTGACACATACTTATATTTTGAAAAATATAAGTAAAATAATTCCAGATGACTTAATATATTTTTATATATATTATGAAGATAGTTTCTATTGTAAAAAAATTAAAACTTATATTAATGCAGATTTTAACAATTCTTTTTTTTTTTTTAAATTAATGTCATTATACTGTAACTTAATTTCAGATTCTTTAAATTAATATATTATGAAGATCTGTTTCTATTATAAGTTTAAGAAAAAATCAACTTGAAAACATTATTTCTTTCTCTATTATTCTGTGAGGACATTTTTAATGATTTAATTTAAAAAATTTAATCATATTACTTCATTTCATTAAAATCCCTCTTTGTCTATGTATTTGACAAATGAATGACTATTTCTACAATATTCAACACAATTTATTTAAGTTATAAAAATAAAAAATATTATATCTAAGATTTGGCCAATGGAACATATTTTTATTTTAATAGTATGTATATTCTTATATTATATTATTTGACACATTCTAGTTTTAATGCTCTCTTTACTTTCCTACCATTTCAAGGAAAAACCTTTCAATGCACAAACAAATTGATTTGCATATAATTAAAAGCTACACACATTTATTGCCTTTGCCCTTTTTTTTCCTATCTCCTGGTTTCTAAAATTTATCCCTTCAAACTTTGATTATATGAACTGATATAGTGTTTCAAAGGGACACCAACATAAAACCATTTGAGGGGTAATATGTCTTTAGTTCATCAATATTGGTCAATATATGTATGCAGATTTTAATAATTCTATACTTTTTTAAATTAATGTCATTATGACTGTAACTGCTAATTTCGGATTCCTATTATAATTGTAACTGCTATTTCTACTGTTTCTCATTTTCAACAAATTTTAACAGCACAGTTGAACATGAACATCAAGTAGGAAGCCTCTCAGCTTAAAATTAAAAGGAAAAACACGGAAAATAAAACTTTCACAAAAAGATTATTTAGCTTAAAAATAGTAAATACAGTCAAATTTTCCACCCATTTTTTTTAAAATAGTGATGGCACTTGCTTTAGAATCAAAATCCTTAATAGAAATTGAAGCTATTTTTTCCATTTGACAACTGCCGTCAAAAGTTGTTTGATTGACTAACTGCAAGTCAGATTTCGTACAAAGATAGAACAATAAGTTGAAATAGCTGGTATGGTAAACAAACCTTTCTTCTTTACTTATTATAAGGAAAACTTAAGAAATAAATAAATCATTGCTACCACACAGATTCCGATCAAATTCATTGGTAGAGACTTAAGAGTCAATCAGGTCAACAAATTAGTTACTGATATTTTGTATTATACCAATACTAATTTAGATTTATATGGCGGTGGATGTGACTATTTTCGGTGTGCTGATGACGCCTATATCATCTGCACCATCTACATATATAACTGTTGTGGATGATGAGTGCAAGTCTTGCAAGGCACTCGAGACAGCTATTGCCGCCCAGAATGCGTTAATAACAAAAGCAGAGGCTACCTATAAAGCCGATGTCATGTTTCTACGATGTTTTCTTTGTGCAACAATCGCACTACTTTGTTGGGTCATTATGCAGAAATAGTTAACAGCGATGTGGACTATCAATTCTAATTTCGAAATTGGCAACCAAACGCTCTTCCGAATGAATACACAAAACCAGAATTTTAAAACCTTATTTTTAGATGATCAAATTTTGAGTCAAATTCTAATTCCTCAACCGAACAGGGCCTTATGCATTGTTTTTTGAGTTTTATTAATATGACATGGAACTGGACATTTGGGAAGATCAATTTCCGTATGATGAAACTAGCCATTTGGGAAGAATCATAACTTATCGTTGTTAAAAAAAGAGGTCATAAGGAAAAAGTTTAAAACATTAAAAGTAAAATAAATTTACAGAACTGCATTGACATAGATATATTACTCGAAAGTATTCATCATTCACAAGAAAGTAAACATAAATAATAAATTAGGAGACAAAAAAAAAAAGTTGGTTTGTAACTTAACCTTTGAATAGTACAGCCATCTCACTGCCATTTCCACTTCTCATAATCAGAATCTGGTCTCCCATTTGGTCTGCACTTTGTTTGAGTACCAATCTATGGGAAATCTGCAGCATTATACAGTGGATATGAGACATCATGAATCCACTTCCCCAAAAACAAATTTCATTTTGTTGTTGTTACAACTAGATTTTCTCTATAAATAACATGGTCGCTTGGATGTAATTCAAAGTGTCCATTCCCTCGTGTAGTAAAAGCACTACAATAGACCCTGACATCTCTATGGATGCATGGAAACACTAAGATTCAAATTTTCTTTCTGAATTTTCCATACCTTAGGTTCAAATAAATCCATTTGAAGCACATTTTGCAAATAAAAAAACATGCCCTTAGATAATGCATTGGCGAGCATGAACATCAAAACATTTCCAACTTTAAGGTCTAAGGATTTGTGAATGTAGTTACTAATAGCATAGTTTCAGCATGGAAGTATCCATATGGTATCACTTGGCCTAGGCGCTCCTTTGGCAGGGTATCATGTGGTAGAATTCTGAGAGATTATTTAGGTAAGCATTTTGAAATCAAATATCAAGTATCTGAAATGTCTATAATCAGGAACTGTTGTGGCATACTTTTAACCCAAAATATTTGTATACGTTGATCCATTCTATGGTTAATAACTTCAAATGATATGTAATGTGATCTAGAGGTAACATATCTAAAACTCAATAAACCTGAAATGTTTCCATTGCTATGTACTAGTTTTTCCAAGTGCTTTAGAGCATGAGTTAATATAGGTACATGTTTGTCTTCTGTTCTCTATTATATTGATTATAGGTCATGGTATTGACCTCTTATTTTCTAACTTCAGTAATAGTTAAGGGTCATGTATGTAATTATGTAAAACTATAAGTTACACTGGACCTAAACATTCCCTCAAAATTTATAAGATACAAAAATCCTATTTAAAAACCCTTCCTGAAGTTGGATTTGGAAGATCAACACACACTTTTCAAAATAGTCCTATGCAACAGAAAAACAGTGACCCTTTCTTAAGAATCCTTTCAAAACCAAAATTTTCAATACTCCTCTTAATTCATGAACCCTTCCAATTCATGAACCCTTCCAGATGATTAAGAACAATTTTAAATTTTAAATTCTAATTGATGATCATGGAAATTTTCTCTCCATCAGTGCTTCTCTTGTGTCCTCTAAGCTATATGGTCATGTACAGTCCAGTTCCCCTATTCTATTAATAAAAAACACTTGTTTTTCTTTGTGATTATTAAAATCCAATGATTATAATCAACATATGAATGTATTGACTAGATTTTGTGTGTTTTTCTTAAATTTATGCAGCCCTAATCTTAGGTCTTCCATCTCCACTAACTTATATGGTCCAGAACGATTCAACCCAGCATATAGTAGCAAGGAGAGACATAAGCTTTGCAGTAGCATATAGTGGGGTATTTGACTCATTTGGAGTTCCAAAGTTCAGTGTCCAAGTTGGGCATTTCAAGTATACCATTACATCTCATAAATGCATTTCTCATTATCTTTAAGGGCTCAATAGTACTTCTCACTCTGAATGGAAATGGTTATGCTACTACAAATATTACCACAGTGGTAAGAATAAACATCAACAAAATGGAAATGGTTATGCTACTACAAATATTACCACAGTGGTAAGAATAAACATCAACAAAACGTAATAAATGGTATTGTTCTTTTGGTTGGCAGTGAATTTTGTATGACTGGAGTGATGATTACTATATAAAGCTTTTGAAGAATTGTCACAAGGCCTTGCCAGAGAAGGGAAAGGTGATTGTTATGGATTCCATTTTTCCAGTGGCTGCAAAGACCTCATCCTATGTCAAGCAAGCATTTGATGTTAGCATACAACCTAGGTGGAAAAGAGTGCACCAAGTAGTTCAAAGACCTTCCAAAAGCAACACGATTTGCAAGAGCTATGAAACTCATTTTTTTGTGCCAATGGAGTCTAGGTTATTAAGTTCCACAAATGATGTCATTGTTTCCAAATTCTTTATGAAAAGTGATTGTTTTACCCACTATGTGTACTATCATTAGGTGTGAGTTGAAAGTGTAAAGCAAATTTCAGATTAAGATTCACAATCTCATCTTCTTCTATAACTCTCGTTTTGGCAAGAGTAAAGCGGATTTCAAAGACTCACGATCATATTTTCTTCTTCTCATTGTCATTTTGGCGAAGTTAATCTCTGATTAATAATAATAAAAATGGTCATTTTAACCTGGGCCTTGCACAAGAACTTATTGACATTATATTATTGTTGTCATACCAACAAATTTCACTAATGGCTTCTGAAATCTCTACGCTGCAACACTTATGCTACCATTCCATAAGGGATTGTTTCTCCATTTACCTGGCATGTTACAATGAGATTTAAAACCCTACCCTAACTAGATTCCTTATTACAATTACTATAATAGTGAAGACAACGTGAATCCCCCATACAATGACACTGTCTATTAGAGCCAGTAACCAGGGTTTATATTAGTAATTTTGGCATACATATCAAATGTTAATCTTTTGGATTAATTAGGTTTTGAGTGATTTGCTATGCTATGATAACAAACTCAATTAACATTACTGTAAATAAAATTTGATCAAGGCCAACTGAATTTCTATGAGTCTGTACTAGGTTGAAATATAGCTTAACTAATATTATTTATATTCAAGCAAGCATATTCACATATTTTAAAGTCTCATTCTGTGTTGATGCCTGGTTACTTAAAATACACACTTCCATAGATCTCTATAATGGAAGAAATCTACAATTGGGATAAATGAAGAGCAAGTGCTCCTGATACAACTGCTACAGTCATTTCAAATACTAGTGTGTTATGAGATTCTTTGTTTTTGTCCATATTCAGTGAAGGTTGCACCTCTTCAAAATGCATGGTTGCAGCTTCTACTAATTGCATTACAAAATTCAAAGACAATAATGTTTGTGTGCTTTATGTGATGGCATATCTACCAGCTTCTATATTTGTTTCTTTAATTTTAATCCCATGAGCCTAGAAAATTGTTGTTTCATACAACCCCATTATCATCTATCAGGTCCACAGAGTGCTACTGTCGCAGGACATTTTCTCCTGCATCCCCACTACGTAGTCCTCCATCAAATTTAAGAAACAATGTATATCAATAAAAGTGATTCACCAATAGTACTCATTTGATTTTTAAGTCAATTATTACAACCAAACTTCTCATATTAGTGCCATAATATCATCATTTCACATATATTATACTATCAGCGTAATCATTGCACCTTTGACTATCAGCATAACCATTGCACCCCTCAAAGGTGGAAGTACTAGTTTTATCTTTGTTGATGATTAACCAAAATGTTGGGATGTCCTCCCATGAGTATCTTTCATGGTGATGGTCCTTGCACTTTGATTAAGTGTACAAACAAGATGAAACATGATATCATCAGATGACACCGAGTATTGGTCCATTAAGTTTTTGCTCCACTTTAGCATTCATTATTCAGTGTTCCTAATGTGAATTGTGGTATTTTCTTCCATTAAGTTGTTGCTCCACTTTCGTATCCGTTATTCAATGTTGACTCAATATGATATATTTTTTCATAAAGTTCTTGCTCCAATTTACTATTAGTTATTTAATATTGACGAAATAAATTGTTGTTCTAAGCAATAAAGTTTATGTATATGAAAAAAAAGAGCCTTCATTTTTTCTAGGGGCTAAAGTATAAAAAACAAAACAATGAATAGAGTTATTTAAGTGGTGATAGCTACGCGATAGGATTAGAGCCATTAGTGAAAGGTTGCTAATATGTAATTTCACTCTCTTCTTCATTCGTGTTCTCTATAAACACTTGAGTAGTTTGAATAGGGAAAATGTTGTGAGCCAAACATAAGAAGTTCCAAAATGTAGCCAGATTGGTTTTGGTTCGTCTAATTTCAAAAACAAATGTTCTTGCAAATTCTGTCTTTTTCTCCCTTTCATCTCATCAACATTGTTAACATGCAGAAACTTGAGGAAAGTCACTTGTTGTGGTTTCAAAGAATTCTATTTTTTAAAATCTTTATGCGGTTGGATCATCTTTTTGTTGTCTTTTATTTCATTTTGTGTAGCCTAATTATACCCTAATATTTTCAAAACTTGGGCACATCGACATGGTGCATCCCTCTGATTTTTATAATTTGAAAATTATTAAGAAATTCTATTATCTGGATTTTTTTGGATTTTAATTATGGGGTTTCAAATGTTTAGGATTTTACTTATGGGGCACTTTTTCTGTTTTATTTTGAATGTGATGGCAAATGATATATGAGAACCTATCATTTTGGGTGGAAATGTTGTAGAATTATCATGGTACCCTCGTAGTGTGAGTATGTACCTTTCAGAATGAATGATGGAATTGAGTTTCTTGCAATGACTGCATTTCAGTTACTCATAGAGTTCATGTATTCCTAAATATTGTTATAGCCAATCAAGCAAGGCTTTAAATTGTTATTTAGAAAATCATACCCCTCTATGTTGTCCTACTTAATTTGGGGAGTAATGTTGCAGAGGCCCTTTTGATTGGGATCCCATCTTTCCTTGCCCTACAACGCATAAGATTGTCAACCAATAATTTTAAAAAAAAATTGTCAATTTATTTTTCTGGAGATTTTATTTTTTAGTGGTGTGTGGTCTTTAGATCATGTAATATGAATTAGCCAAACATGTAATAGATTACTGGTAAGTGTCCACATCATCCGAAGTTGTATATGGCCCATCAGATAGGCTCTCATAGCATTTATATTCTAGAAAGTCAACCACATATTGTCCAAAACCTTTTTGTGCAATTTAACATTGAGATCTTTCATTTGCTTCAAATATTTATCCAATCTAAGCATAGCTTTGAGCAGGTTGATGCATTCTCTATCATTTGCAAAATGTTGTTAGAATCTTTATTCTCGAAAGAATAAAGAATATCTAAAACTTTAAACTTAATTATACTACCTCATACACAAGGGAATTTGGATCTGGTATGTCTAACCAATTGACTCTAAAATTAGGTATGGATTCCCTTAATTTAAATATGAAATCCTCCAATTTAGCAATTGCAATCATAGCTAGGTCTGATGATCACAAAAGACCAAAGGTGTTGGGTCATTTAATAAGAGTACCCCAAATTTCTGCAATGTCATCTATGTGTTCAATTTGAAAGGTCTTTGATTTATAAATCATTTGCACACAACATTTCAAAGTTGTAGATGGAAAAGCCACTAATAGATCTTTCTACATGCTCTTTAGAATAAAGCTATGAATTTTGAAATAAGAGTGGCAAAGCCTCTTGACAATTGGTTATGGGCTAGGTCAAAGGCCATTAAAGTGTTCCAAGGGTTTTCAGAAAAGATTGTATTTGGGTTTCTATATTTAAAAATCATTGTTTAAGTATTGTACTCAAAGAGAAGTCGGTTCATACATTTACAACTCACCATCTCTAGGTTTTAATTTTGCATTTGATTAAAGGGTTTCTACAATCTTCTACAAAAAAATTTGGTTGCTGGCATTTCAACATGTCTTTTATGGTATTACTTTCAAAGGATTGCTTAATCAATGTAATGAATTTGTGCTAATATTATCTTTTGAAGTGCTAGTTTGATCTCTCTTTTCCTCGAAGGGTATTTTTAGAGGTCACTTATATGCTCTTGGATGAGCTCAAATTCAGCACAAATGTCTTCCCTTTCTATTGGATTTAAGCTGCAAATGATTAAACTCTTAAAGGCTTTAAGACTTTATGTCATTCTTTATCTAAATGTGTATCTAAACTATTAAAAAGCTCTGAAGTTCTCTAGCAGATTTAAAATTATATAAGTGAGACGCTAGTATTAAACTTCACTGTTTGAAATTGTAGGTCCTTACCCTTTAGTCTAATAAAATATTTTGGCTCAAGAATGTGAATAACCATCAAGATCTAATAGCCAATGACATGTAGATGTAGATGACAGAATTGCCAAGTGTCTTCGCCTTCAATCCTTCTACAATTTCATCTTCACACTTGGGGAGATTTTCATTTTCTCCCAATCTTAGAGAATTACTGCTCAAGATCAAGTCTTCCTCAAATCATAATGAAAATCAGCGGTGTACATCTTCATAGTAATCTATTTAATTAAAAAAACAACAGTAATGTATATTCCTAAAAAGTTAGCACCCATAATTGGATACTTTAGGACTTATTAGACCCCATTTTGGCGATTTTGAGGTCCAAATATTCGTTATGCTTGAACCTAGCAACCTACATTTTCTTCTCCTACTCATATTCACTCTGCCCAAGTTCCATTGAAATTTGATCCCATTCTCCATGGGACATGGCGACATGTCCCTAGGTTTTGGGGCCCAAACTTTCCCTAGAGTCCGATGTCGGGGTCCTATTCTGAAATTTTCATTTGTGGTCGACCTAGATCAAATTTGAATCCCCAAATGATGGAGTTAGTATAAGAATCCCTTATCACTCCTCATTTTAGATATCACAACTATATGAAAGAATTTTTGGCAACCAAACAATCAAGTTTTCAAAGCAAGCAAGAGCAATTGGATTCAATATTTTAAGGCAAGCATCCAAGATCAAGATCTCCAATTCTTAAAGATCGTTCAAATCCAAGGCAATCTTCTCCATTTGATCTAATTTTATCTCTCATTATGTCCAAGTAGATGAATTCTTAGTTCAAGCAAGAAGTGATCCACCCTTCATTCCTACTTCTCTCTCCTTCTTTTCAAGTGATTATCAAGCATATCTACATTCAGGATCTAGGAGTGGAAATCATAGATCTATGCATTTGTGAAGGCATCCTTGATTATACATTACATTCCAAGGTCAACTCTTTGGATTTCAAGTACATTCAAGCATCTTCATGGGTATGAGTGATTTCTACATTCGTCCATGAGGGTTTATACAAGGTGAATCTATTATTTTATTTTCTATCTAATTTATTTCATTTCTAAGGTTGATTCCTAAACAAGGTTTTGACCAAGGAAAACCCCTTTTCCCAACCTTTTTCCTATTTTTTTGTGAGTAGGAATAGGATACAGAGTCGTCAGATCAGATCTGGGAAGAATAGGTACAATCGCAAGATCTATAAAATTTTCAGCCAAAAACACAGGGAACACATCGCCATTTATGTCATGTCCCAGGGACATGTCATCATTGTTGCCATGTCCTTGCCATTTTGAGCTCATATTTCTGGCATAGGTCAGTTTCATTTCTATTAGTTTCAACTCACCATCTGTCTGTCTGTCTGTCTGTCACTGTCTATTTTTATCAACTTTTCAATGACTTGTCTAATAGATCAATTACATTACTTTATCATTCTCATTTCATTCAATTACATTATTTGGTGAAGGAAATAATCTTGTCCCCATTTAAGGCTTAAGTCACCTCTTGAATCTATTTTGGGCATTCTTCCTTCCTAATGTGTAATCAACGAAATGGGGAGTTGATTCATTTACCATATTACCCATTGCTCCCCATTTTCCTTTGCAAATTTTGGTGAACCCGAATCATAACATTATAATTCTGATTTTGTGTTTAGAGATACATTGTGTGCAATACATATTTCTCATTTTGGTAGTTAGATCTAGCTCTACTTAGCATATTTTACATTAAATCTTTAAATTGATAGTTAGATGTGATTTTCATAAAAATATTGTCATTTTCCTTAATTGAATTGCATAACTCTTTCAAATATTGTAATTGCATTAGATCTATCTATCTTCTCTTTTCACTTGTGTATGAATGTTATTACTTTGAGTCCTACTTATAGAATTTTGGTTAGGAGAAGTCATAGACTTATGGGTTCCTTTGATCCCGAGCCTTCTATCTTTCCTACGAATCTTGATGAGACTAACATGCATACTTATAACCTTAACCTTATCATTGAAAACAACTATTCTCATTATTCACATTATGAAGATGAGGCCTTAAGATTTCCTCTTATGCACGTTTAAAAAACATTCCAATGCTTTTGAAAAAATTGAGCAATGGTTAGAACAAGAGATTTCTAATCCTGAGGTCATTTCTGTTGTAGAAGGATTAAGGAAGTTGATTCATAATAATGAGCATGGTGTTAATATCTTGTGTAGAATCTCTCATCTCATTGATAACAATGTCAAGCCTATTAGAGATTGTGCTCAAGACCTGGGTTTCATTCCACCTACTACTAGTGTTGAGACCTTTGTGCCTATTTCTACCTACATTCCTAGTGTGACTTCTTATGCTTCACCCATCATCACCACTTCCATTCAAAATCTCAATCCTACACATGTCAGCATTCCTAATCCTATTGTTTCCACTATTCCTTCAAATATTCCATGTGTTTCTTTACCTTCATCAATTCTCACTTATAATAGTTTTCCTTTTTCATATTCTATTGTTTCTTCCATTTATCCCAATGCTCCAAATATTTCAAACATATCTCCTCCTACCATTCTTTCTACAGATTCTACTATTAATATCTTGGCTCAAACTATGTCTTCCTTGCAACAACAAATTGCTTCAATGACTCAATCCAAGTTCAACATTCCTACTTTTGCCATTGCTAGTCCCTTATCCTTGGATATCATTTGTGTTATTATTCCACAATACATGGAGATTCCTCATCTTGAGAGTTATAATGGTAAAGGTGATTCTTTGACCCATGTCAAAACCTTTCAAGCATTGTGTAGCAATTTCTCTCATGACCATAGGTTCATGGCTAATTTTGTTACTAGAACCTTTCAAGATAAAGCCTTGCAATGATATTGTTCTTTGCCTCCTTATTCTATCGATTCTTTTCAAAAACTTGCTAATACTTTCATCCAACAATTTCAAAACAACATTCGTCCTAATATTTCTTTGACTGATTTAATACATTGTAAACAAGCTGTTAGAGAAAAAGTGATTGATTTTATTTGCATGCTCAGATTTCTTACCATGTGTCTAATATTGATGTGCAACATGTTTTCATCTCTAATTTATAAAAAGACATTAGAGATAGATTCTTCTTTCTGAATTTTTATTTTTTACTCAATTATGTGCAGTGCTTCACAATTATCAGCTTCAAGTGAGTCATTTTGAGAGCACCACTCTAATGGCACTGGTTGATCAGAGTGATGTCGCATCCAACAACTTTAACAAGATTTAGAAACCAAAGAACTTCAGTAAGATCAATACTCCATCCAATCATGTTGATGGACACATAGCAGCAACATCCAAAGGTGTGGCTCTTTTATCATCTATTTTTAGACATGCTCGTAATTTTACACAACTTTCTAAATCTTTGAATAATGTGATGTTGAAATTGATTAGTGCTAAAGTGTTGATTCTTCCTCCTAGTAAGCCAATTGACACATCAAAACCTTTACCCAAACACATTGATCATAAAGATTTTTGTCAATACCATCATCAACCTGGTCATGATACTGAAAAGTGTTTCCGTTTGAAATTTGTTATTCAAGACCTCATTGGTTCTAATGTTATATTTGTTAAGGGTGTTAATGATCAAGCAAAAAAAATCATATCACCTCCCAACTAAAACTTGCAAATCTATACCAACCCTTTGTCATCTCATTCAACCAATACCATTGAGTCCACTCATTCTTTGCCTTCTTCCTCCACTCATGTTGTTGACTATGAGGATAAGTGTGTTAAAGCTGATAATGTTGTCAACCTCATCGATCAATTTCCACCCCAACCTAAACCTGAACTTTAGACTTGCATTACCTTTGACCCTAATGAGACAACTAAAGCACCTAATGGTCCTTTGTAAATTGTGGCAAAGGTTAATTATCTCTATTCTCATGGTGTTCTTATTGACCCTACTTGCAAGGTGAATGTGATAACTAAGGAACATCTTTTCAATAGACAATTGCAACGTGATTTTTATGATAAATATGATGTTACGATCCAAACTTACAATGGTTTCCTTTATCCTACTCATGGTTCCATTTCCTTTCATGTTGAAGTTGGTGGTAAAACTTTGGATGTTACCTTTGTTTTCATCCTAACTTCTGATCAATTTCAAGTCAAACTTGGTCTTCCTCGGCTTACTTGCAATATGAAATTTGTAGCCTCTCCTATACATAAATGTTTAAAGTTTTCTCACAATGGACAATTCATGAATGTTAACCATAGCCTTTACCAACCTTCACTGTCTCAAGAATCTGTTGACCTTGATTTATTTTGGCCTTGTATGCCTCAACCAACTCAACCCCGCGAAGATAGTCTCTTTCAATCATATCAAAACTATAAAATCTAAAATATTTGTGAGCTTAGCAAACCTAAGGATGTTATGTCTCCTTGCCCTAGACCTGGACTTCTTCCTACACCACCTACACCTCATATACATGCTTTAGTTCCACCTCTTATATCCTATAGGCATTTTTTCGATGCTATCTCTCAGCCTAGTGTGGCTCCTTCAGTTCCTCACCTTAAGGAAGAAATGGACCTGATGTTGATTAATCGTGAGCCAAGCCAAATTTCTAGCAAAACTAAGCGTAACCATTGTGCTCGTAATCGTCATTGTAAATGTCATGATAGAGCCCGTCAACATGGTACCCAAATCCTTTTTTCACCCAAAACACCTATTGATGCTTTGATTCCCTTTGACCAACCTATGCATGAACCAAAGGAGGAAATTAACTTGAAAATAGATGAAATTGAACAAACATGATAACTTTATTTGTGTCTTTGATTCTATTGCAATTAATCTGGATGAAGATGATACTCTTGATGATGATACTTTTGATGTTCCTAATGCAAATAATAATATGCATGCTAGCAATTCTGATGATATGTATGAGCTTATTGATGTTAATCATGATTTATCATCTATGTTTTCAAAATAATTATCTATTAGTCCTAGTGATGAACAAAGTGACTCATCTTCATAGCAGGGTCATTGTTTGGAACTAGTTATTGTTCCATCTATTGTGCTTGATGTTTCTCCTCTCGTATGTTGTCCACCTTCCCTAAACACTGTAGAGGGGCAGGCAATACGCTTGACTAGATCCTCTTGTGCGGTGGATTTTATATGTTTTCTTGTTGTAATGTGCTTCCCCTGTGATGTGTTGCTTCTTATATGTTGTGTTTAGATTTCTTTAAACAAATTGTGTTGCTCATTGGTGCACGCTGGTAAAGGAATCAAAATATCATGACATTCCTCTATTTGTATCACTTCTTCTATATGTTGTTACATGTTATGTCGTGCATGTGCGACTATTCGTACATGTGTCTTTGTATTGTCTGGTTGGGGATGATGCAAAATAGTAGCTACCTATTCTTTTTGGTCTTCGTGATGTCAGCCCAAAAAGACTCTTCTTTGTAACTCTTATGTGATATTATGCCAATGTGATTGTAAATCTACTACCTTTGGGGAATAATGGCAGTTCATTTTGATATAATATCTCATGTATTATCATATGATCATACTGACTCTAGAGTTAGTAGATCCCTTTCATGCTCTCTTTTGTCATGTGTTCATTCCCCTTGATTTGTTCTTTCTTGGGGGCATCTCTTAGTGGAAACGTTTCTTGTGGGTGTATGTATGCTCCATTAAAGTCATTACTCACATTAAGGCATTTGCAATCACTTTAACATGGGGGCATACACTTTGCTCTATGTTTCACATTTTGCACACACACACAATGATTCAAAGTAGCTTCTCTTGTGAATGACAAAGGGGACAATGCTTTCCTTGTGTTCATCATTTCATTAGATCCCTTAATGGAGACAATGTTTTCCTTAAGGACTAATCCTCCTTTATTTGTCCCTATGGAGACAATGCTTTCCTTAGGACTGATCACTTTTCTTGATCCCTAAGGTCACAATGTTTTCCTTAGGCGTGGTCATTCCTTTGTCGTATCCTTTGATGGATACAATGCTTTCCTTAAGGATTTGTCCTTTTTGATGGGTTGACTAGCATAACACAGCTTGCTAGACCTTTCGATGTTAAAAAAATATAATCAATCATGATCTAGTTAGTGGGTTACACAAGATAGGCAAACATTTAGATACAATTATTACATCGAAGGCATTCCTTTTCTGAAGTTGTAAAACTTCATTTCAAAATCAATGGTCAACAATCTCTAATAAGTTGTGCAAGAGGATTGAAAAAATATAACTGTTTATTTTATTCCCATAAAATAGGATAGGCTGCATTTCATTATTTGTACTAATGCCAGCACGATTTGTCCGTTAATCTCATTGCAAAGGCAGGACCAATGTGATGACAGTTTTCTTTTTCTATCTTTAATCGTAAGTTTGAAATGATATTTTAATATGTTATATTTTATTTTAAGAAAAATTAAATATAAATTTAATGTAATGTATGATTAATAATTAATTTATATTTTATATAACATAAATTAAGTTATACATAAATAATTATAGTTATTATTATAGATGATATTGCAAAGTAGTTATATTACTCCATAATATAATTTATAATAAAAATAATTAATTATAATATAAATTAAATTATATATAATATCATAATACTTATATTGAAAAATATGTATCAAAAAATAATTATATTTGTAATCACGTATAGTCTAGAATTATAATATTTATTTCAATTTTAATAATTTTTAGAAAGTACTTTTTAATTTGATATGTTTATCAATTTTATAAATTTATTATTTGTTATTAGATATTTAAGTTAATTTATTAAATAATAAATAAAATACAATGATTAGGCTTTACATGATGGTTAATATCATGTTTAGACTTAAAGTTTTGATTAGGGTTAGAGTTATGATTATATTTAAGAGTTTACAATTAGGATTATAGTTAGGATCATAGTTAGGGATAATGCTAAATTATCATTAGTGTTATCATTAGATTAGGATTGGTGTTAGAGTTTTGTATAGAATTTAGGGTTACAATTATAGTTAGAGTAAGGGATTACATAATGGTTAGTATTATGGTTAAAGTTAGGACTATGATTATAATTATACATATAATTATACATAAAATAATTATATTTGTAATCATGTATAGTCTAGAATTATAGAATTATAATATTTATGTTAATTTACATAATATTATTAATATTTCAATTTTAATGATTTTTTAAAATTTACATAATATTATTTATATTTCAATTTTAATGATTTTTTTAAAAGTACTTTTTAATTTGATATGTTTATCAATTTTGTAAATTTATTATTTGTTATTACATATTTAAGTTAATTTAGTAAATGATAAACAAAATACAATGGTTAGGCTTTACATGATGATTAATATCATGCTTAGACTTAAGGTTTTGATTAGGGTTAGAGTTACAATTATATATTAGAGTTTATGATTATGATTATAGTTAGGATCATGGTTAGGTATAACGTTACATCATCATTAGTGTTATCATTAGGTTAGTGTTGGGTTAGAGTTTTGCATAAAATTTAAGATTACAATTATAGTTAGGGGTAAGAGATTACATAATGATTAGTATTATGGTTAAGGTTAAGATTATGATTGTAGATAGGGTTAAGGTTAAAATTGAGATTAGATTTAGGAATATGGTTAGTTTTGTGGTTGAAGCTAGGGGTTTTATTAGAGTTAGTATCAGGATAAGGGTTTAGCTTTATGTCAATATTAGGGTTAGGTTGCATTTATAGTTTGAATTATGATCTTGCTTACAATTAGGATTATGATTTAATGCTTGTCATAAGGTTTAAGGTTAAGCTTTAACATAATTTTCTTCCTAATTAAGAGGTTTTAAAAATTTATTTATGTAACTATCACTTTTCTATTTAAACCTATATTGCCTAAACATCATTCACTAAATATTTTGTCAGTGACTTTATTAGTTGCACAAATATATGCAAAATAAAGGACCAATAATTTCTCCTAATTGACCTTCAATGTCTCTTCAGCATACCCCATTGCACCCTAAGGTGCAATTGCTAGTTTTACTATAGGGCATTACAATTGGAACCTTATAAAGGAGGCTAGTTACACATTTACAGCTCCAGCGAGGCTCCACCCTTCACCCCCGGATGGAGACCAACAGGCAACTCGGATTATTAGAAGTTCGGCTCAGTCCAGCTCAACAAGGAGCTAAGACAATAAAATAGGAGGTAGGGAAGACCAGCCAACATGACAGGATGGGGGTTCAATTCGGTAACGAGGAGCTCAACCGTGGGGCAGAGGAAGCGGATGAAGGAAAGGAAGAGAATTAAATAGTTGGGAGGAAGGAAAGAAGGTAATTAATTAGTTGTCAGCATGAAAGCTGGAGCTAATGAATGAAAGAAAGGTTCACTAACCTAGTATGAACACAATCAATTTCAGGGCAAAACTAACAGTTATATCAAGCATCAATAACAAACAATGCCCACAAAGAAACCAAGGAAACTTTAGAAAAAAACACGACTAACTTACATACTTATGAAGCTCTAGACATGGGAGAATCAAATAATGAATACGTCCTATAGTGATAAGTTTGATGCAATGAACAAAACTTTACAATTGCTATAGACTAGCGTGAATAGGGTAGCAACTGCGAGTGGAGCGTCCGATTCAAACACCAAGGAGATATGATGGTGTTAAGATCAAGTAAAATACAACATTTAACTAGATAGACATGGCTAATGTCAATAGGCATGTGCATATGTAAGTCTCAACTAAATTAAAGGTTACTTGATAAGGAAGATTTACAATTGAAATAATACTATCAAGTGCTCAACAAAAGCCGTTACCTACACAAATACCATTAATTAATAAGATGAGGGATGAACTTGAAGGTCATGCTTATCCTCTACACCCTTATTCCTTAGTACCCTTGGTACTAAGGATATATATACTGGTAAAGGGGAGCTTGCCAAATCAATGCCTTGAAGGGAACACTACCAACATAGCGTAAGGAAGACACCCATTGAATGGGAAAGTCCAACAAGTAGTCCTTTCACACCATATATTGGATTATATATAAAGAATTTCATAGATGTATTTGTCAAAGACATTAAATTTTCACAATCCAAAATCAATGCCTTGAAGGGAACACTACCAACATACATAGTGTAAGGAAGAAACCCATTGAATGGAAAAGTCCAACAAGTAGTCCTTTCACACCATATATCGGATTATATCATAGATCTATCCATATATTCACACCATATATTGGATTATATATAAAGAATTTCATAGATCTATTTATCAAAGACATTAAATTTTCACAATCCATAATGATGTGCTTGAAGACTTCTAGATTAACATGTATATCTTTTTTGAATCAATGTTTCAGATCATACTCACAATCCATAATGATGTGCTTGAAGACTTCTAGATTAACTGTGTATATCTTTTCTGAATCAATGTTTCAGATCATACTCATAATCCATCCATCAAGATAGCAAACAAGAGTTTCCCACATTCATCAAAATAGATTTGTTTACCTAAAAGTTTCCAGATTAACCGTATATATCTTTTTTGAATCAATGTTTCAGATCATACTCATAATCCATCCATCATCAAGATAGCAAACAAGAGTTTCCCACATTCGTCAAAATAGATTTGTTTGCCTAAAAGTTTCCCCCACATTCATGCTCTCACCCGTCAATCCAATTCCACCCGTCTCAAAAACTAAATGAGGGGGCAGGGGTTGTGAAAGATAAATGGGAAAGAATCCTATCTAAAGATAAATGAGAGGATTTAGAGAGTAGACCAAGACTGTGACTCTACAATCTTCTAGTTGTGGAGATGCACTTTCACGTGATATTCAAAAGCTAGGAGAGGCAGCACAAGATAGAAAACCAAATGCTTTCTCTATTCATCTCATTGCACCAATGCCCGATAGCTTATAAGAGTCATTTAGAAGTTATAATCGTCATCCAACCTATTTTACAAAAGTGTGTTTCCTTTGTCAATTTCAAAAGCTTATTATTCTGAGAGGCATAACTCTACTGTACCACCGCTTTTCTTATCCGTGTTCTTAAAACAAAGAACATACGTCAAAAAAAGGTAAGGGAAAAATGAGGAAAAAAGCAGTTTGCATATAAGGAATTTCATGTACACTTATCCTTCGTATACACATTAATAATTGTATTAATGTAGCTATTGAAAATCCTGTGGACTATTTCTTTATCTAAAGATGGGGGCTGTATTGTGTTATATGATGAGAAAGTAACTGATTTTCTACGTTGCTCGGGTCGTTTGTATTTTGTTGCAGTGCTTTTTAATTTGCACTTAGCTATGGTTTGCAACTCATCTGAAAACAGTGTTTTATCTGTAAAAGTGGGCTCTCATAGTTGGTACAATTTCTGTTGCAGACACCTTGCGGTTCGTTCTTGATTCTATCATTTCTGTTTCTATTTTTTCATTTGAGGGCAATTTTTAACAGCTTTCCATTTAAGTCTTCTCTACACCTTATGCTATTACACTTGCTCGTAGAAATGTGTCGATCATATTTTCACATTCAGAAATATCATATTGTTTGATCGTTGCGTTATTCTCATAACCATTAAGTGGAGTAGGTTTCCGCACTCGTAGGTGACGGGTTAATAGAAATTAACAGATTCAGTTTCAAACCAGATGTTAAACTTGTTAAATAATTGAGAAGGACCATGATAGATTACAGTTAGCCAAATTGGTCGATTATAAACTGAGTGGAACAGATAGCAAACTGAAGATTGAATTGGGGCCTTATCGGCTAAAGAGGAGAGAAGATTGCAGTGGGAGCGATTTCATTCAACTTAAAATTCCAGGTACGAGTCGATATCCAGGACTGCTAAGATGCCAGTTAAACGTATGGTCATTGCGTGTATCTGTTTTTTGGATTTATGTAATCACATATGTTATGCTCAGCTGTATTTACAGCAATGCTATTTTCCGATTTGGATATTAAAAAATGTTGTGACTTGTGTTCTTCTGTCAAACATCTATCCGGCAATGGGCAGAGGTCAGGTGAGATGCAAATCGGAAAGAAATTGACAATTGTGTTTGGATTATTTAAACATGCCTCTCGAACAGCGATTAGAATCGCTAAAAGCATTTCACATGCACTGTCTCCGACCTGCAGCAATAATCTAAGGTTTTTGTTAACAGTTTTTGCAGAGCTCTATTTTGTTCTCTTTTGAATATGGTTTTTGATAACAGTTTCTGCAGAGCTCTAGCTCTATTTTGTTCTCTTTTGAATATGGTTTTTGTTAACAGTTTCTGCAGAGCTCTATTTTGTTTCTCTTTTGAATATTTGGTAAATTGTTTGTCAATTTGATATTTCCTAGGTCTTCCAGCATACTTTGCATACTTTACCTAAACATAAGTTAGAACCAACCAATCATAGTAGTGGGGCACCAGTTACTACCTCTAGATAATATATACAATAATATATATAGAAATAGAGAATATATACAATAATATATATAGAAATATCAAGGGATGTGGAATATTATTATCTCTCTTGTACTTCAGTTGAAAAAAACAATCCTTTAGATAACAACCAGTGAAACCCAGGGACTCGCACCCCCACCAAAACCTTGAAGTCCCCGGGACGTCCTGCGCCGGGTTCTTGGAGTACCTGAGTACCCCAACCTCCACCATTCCGCAACCACGCCGCCGCCGCCGGGACGGATACTTGAATTTCTATTTTGAATTTTGAATTTTGATTTTTGAATGTTACTATTGGGCATGTACTATGTTACTATGTTGAATGTTCAATGGTTCTGGTTCTGGTTCGTGTTGCAATTTTGCTATGTTCAAATATTTCAATTTGTTATGTTATACAAAAACATCATTTCATAACTAGCATTTCAAGTTCTATATGTAATATGAATAATATGCATTAAACACCC
>MU224645.1:3711747-3748388 GCA_018584345.1 Thuja plicata
AGGGAGTGCACAAGGGGGTCTTATGGAGCTGAAAAATAACTCTCGATGCCTTATAAAATAATTAAAGTCGGTTGAGCTTTCAGGCAGGGGCGCTGCCCCTTGACCCCACCCTGTACTGCGACAGGGAGCGCACAAGGGGCGCTGCCCCTAGACCCCGCAAGGGGCGCTGCCCCTTGACCCCGTCTTGGGGGCTTCACCCCCAAACCCCCATTTAATAATTAGGGGTGGAAACTGCGCCAATAAAAGTGGGGAAAAATTAACCTTCGAGTCTTATTAGGCTCCATATCGAAGATGATGATGAAGAAGAAGAATATCGATAAATTATTAATTCATTAGTTGAACTTAAAACAATTATACTTGAACTGATGTAATGATTTAATTTTAATGTTTTGATTCTTAAATCTTTGACGTTGAACTTGCACTTGAGGTATATGATGGTATGATCATGATTCATGATGCTAATGACTACAAGTGTTTTTGTTGTTTAAATGTTTTTATGATACTACGTGACATACCAATCTTAACTCATGCTTCTAGGCTGCATAAATATGTAACGCATGTGATGGATTTATCATTTATGTTCCTTGTTTATGTATGTTAGCTTCTATTTGATGATGTTATAGTGTGTTTAAGTTATATTCAATAAAAGGTGCATGAAATAAGTTTTAAATTGTAAAAATCTCTAAATTTTAAGGGTTTTTAAAATTTGCCGATTCATGGGCGATTCGATTCCGATTCATGGGCGATTCGCGATTCGATTCGGCCTTGCCGATTCCGAGACGATTCCGATTCTCGTTTCTTTGGTTAAGAAACAAAAAAGACCACAAGGACTACTATAAACCCACTTACCAAGAACAAAGTAGCATTTATCAATCAAGAATATAGATAAGCTCTTGATCCTTTTATAAAGATATGCTAAAAGGTTATAGTCAACCAAATTTCCAGGAAACGTATAGGACGTTAATTTTAACTCCTACCTCAATAGGCTGTGTTTCTTGTCATGTTGGATGACATCTCCTATTTTACATGAGCAGCATGATCTTTCGTTTATTCCAAGGGTGAAGCCGAAGATATTAACAAGGCTAATGGCAAAGCTAAAGTCATTCAGAAGGTTAATGGTAAAGCTAAAGTCATTGAAGGCAACTAAGAAGATTTTATTAAATTGAAATTTCTGACTCTCATACACCACCGACTATTACACAGATTTTTGCCCTAAAAAATGTTCACTTCTGCATATATTAATAAGATGAGAAAATCAAAATGATCCCTTGTGTCAATATTTGAATATTCTTGTGGTTATTTCTGCAAAGTTGTCATGGTTGGAATTCAAACCACAAAGGTTCCATTCCAGAGGAATGCAAAGCCCTAGCGACATTTGTCAAAGGTACCCCTCAAGCCTTCCATCTGAGCAAGAAAAAAATGAAACGAACACTGAAACTACCAAACTTTCGTGATTACTCAGCATTATATTAAGCTGTGTGGATCAATCGCAGGAGTAGAATATCACCCATATGGTAGAGAAAAAAGGAAAAACAAAAATGGTCAAGCAAACTATCACATTCAGTCAGCATAAAAACAAATTTTATGGGTCAACCAAAAGGGAATTTGGTTCCATATAATCCAAGATATGGTATCATTAATTAAGATGAAAACGCAGAATCTTTAAGATTTATGTCAGGAGGATGTCTGAGGTCAAGACAGTGAGACAATAAAACTGTCAAGTTGCAACTTCTTGACCACCTGCATGAAATTTTTACCATCGGATGGAATTTCTTTCATAAATGTCACAAGGCCAAATAAACTAGCATTTGTATTGGAAGGAGATGCAACGGTTATGTCAGTTAACTTATGTAGAAAAATATTTAGAAATCTACATTTACCTCTAAATATGAAGTACTAAAGAAGTTTTTTTATTTGAAATGTTGATAATTGTCTAAAGCTCTACAGTACATCAAATGTCCTATAAATTTAAAATACCATAGAAAACAATTTTTTATTTTTAATGTGTATATACAAAACCCAAAAGTTATATTGATAATTTATAAAATTTCAGTATAAATTCTGCAGCAAATCTTTTCCATTAATATTTAAAATTATATTTAAATTTGACTAATCTACTTAAATTGCGATTATCTATTGAATGATTGCAATCTACAACTGTCTGATAATTAAAATCATAGATCAAGTATAATTTTAAACATTAAAGATCTGCCACACAACTTATATTAAAAGCTGTATTTATTCAAAAATAATAATATTATAAACCATTCTAAAAATTGAATTAAAACATTTTCCTCGTACAAGTTTAAAGATTTCGCTGGTCTAAGGCATTCTAACAAATTTTATCGAAGAATATGGTATAGGCCATTTTTCTCATTAAATACCTGCATACTATGTAAATTTTATAGTGGAACATTCAAGAAAACTACTAAACTACCTGCTGTATAACAGACGATTTATTGGAGAAATCACAATCAAACAGATACATAGAATACCTTATAACTACAAAACAATTTTTCCCCATTAATTTAATCTAGTTGTGAATACCTATTACAGATTGAATTTTTTTTGCCCTTAAAAAAAAGGGGCTCTAGTTTTAAAGCCATTCAAATTCAACCAGATAGATTGGGAAACAAATTACAATTTAGAAATTACTATTCATATATAACTTGAAATTTAAAAAATAGCTTGCTTTGAGGTTTGTAGAAATTAGTCTTTATTTGATAAATTCAATTTCCTCCTATTGTCTCTTGTAGCAATATTCCTAAAGAATTCCTACAACTCCTCTGTCCTTTGAGTTCTCACAACTCATTTTCTTTATCCCAAATATTTCGAATATTAGATTTCCTCCTTATGAGGAATGTGTTAGATTTCCTCCTTATGAGGAATGTGTTAGATTTCCTCCTTATGAGGAATGTGTTGCATTGCACCCACATAGGATGCTAGATGGCACGCTGACACTTGCTTCTCTCTCTCACCTCTACATATTTGAGGTGCCTCTCTCTTTTCTTCTATGGAAGCATTTCTATGTTTAGCTCAAACTCTCTTTCTCTGTATTTTCTTCATGCCATCTACTTTGCTTTTTCAACCTTACAAATCTTGTGTCTCCTCTTTGGACCTTGGTGTAGTTGCTCTTGGTTTTGGCTTTTCATCTATATAGTAATATTCTACCTTCAAACAATTGCTCTTTGATTAGTTTTTTTCTGGTATTTTATGTTGTTAACCTTTCATGATATCAGAGCAGGTTTCTACTAATCAAATCTTGTGTCTCCTTCTTGGATCTTGGTATGCTTGCTCTTTGTTTTGACTTTTCATCTTTATGGTAATATTCTACCTTCAAACAATTGCTCTTTTATTAGTTCTTTTCTGATACTTTATGTTCCTTTCAAGGTTTATCATGAATATAAAGCTTACACGGATATGTACAGCACACATTCATTCTCTTGCACTGGTAGAAAATTCAATAACTCACACCTTAATGTGCAGCTATAGAATGTTTAAAGGAACGTAAAGATAATGAAAATACACAGAAGAAGCGCTGGGAGCATGTATGTTATCAGCAACTACTCTATACTACGCAAAAAGCTACAACCTTCTCAATCTTTGCCCATTGATGATGATTTGTTAAGTCTTGACTGGTTTCAAATGCACAAAGCAAATTTTATCCTCTGAATTGGAAAGATGGAGACTGACGGTAGCAAAAATTGGGCCTCTGCACAGATTTTGGTACATGGAATTTGGTTTCTGCAGCAATATTCCAACTTCTGGAGGATTCTAATTTAACGCACCCTGTAATGCCCTGCCACGAAACCCAAAACCCAAAGGACAACGCTAATCTACTCAAATCAATGGTGCAAATTTAAAAAAAAAACCACAACTACTACAATTTCATTAAACATGATTATGATACTTAATTCAACTTATGCATAAAACCAATTACATAATATGAAAGCAGAATAAAGTAACCTTACAATATTACTTCGATGTTGATAAACATAAATGTAGAATCCTCCAATGCCCAATGCAATCCTCCACCATTTTATCAGATTTTGCCAAGACTGTCAGAGCTGAGGTGCCTTTCATGCGGGAGGAGTGGTCCAAAGTACCAAAGAAGAATGGGGACAAAGAAGACACCAACAAATTGCAAAGACGGTTGCTGTTGAGTTAAGCTTAGAATCTGTGGCTTGTACAAAAGAATCTGTGGCTTGTACAAGAGGAGGAATTTAAAGTAAGTGTTGTCAACAACGGAGGTGCTTTTCTGCAATGCCAGATTTGAACCCTATGACAAGCCGAACAGGAGTTTCAGAACTTGGGGCTCACTAAAATTTTGATGCTGCCGTTGCCATTGAAGGGGGGTCAGAGGGTGGTGAAGGAGGTGCCATGGATGATTATTAAGCAGGCAAGGGTAGCAACTTTGACACCTTTGCAGCAGTGCTGCAAGGGTAGCAACTTTGACACCTTTGCAGCAGTGCTGCAAGAGACAGAGGATGAACACCAGCGACAGGGGCAAGATTGTTTGCCTGGACAGAGGAACAGTTATGTTCTCCTTTCAGAAATTTCAATCTATAACAGTGGGGGTGGCCAATGTCTTCATCCAAGCTTATCTGGTAGGAGATGGACTCTCAAGGACTTCTTGCTCCGCAAGGGATGGAAAGGGTGGGATATCTTCATGTCGCAGACCCCTTCAAAGCAGCAGCCATATATTAGTATTGTAAATCAAATGTAATAAAATATAAGCTAGAACCTTGTTGATGTATCTTATTTATAGAATTCGAGCACATTCCAATTTGATCCTAAATGGAAGATGTGGAAGGTGTAGATCATTCCAGGTGCAGATTCAGTCACTCAAACATCTGTTAGTCTTTAATACATTCACAATATTCCCATTGACTGGAAAAATATAAAGCGAGCGAAAAGAAAAACTGGCATGAGACCTATAATCTGTTTACTTTCTACAAGACAGAAGATAGCTAATATTCCCAATGCTTTCTTAGATAGCGTAGATAAAAAAAAAATAAGGGCGAGGTACCATGGAGGGCAATACTGTGCATATTTCATTGGAGTCGCAAGCATGTTATTTTAAAGGTGAAGCTGCTGAAACCAGAAATTTCGCTTCATTCCACAATTTTAAGATAGAAGATTTTAAGGTGCTGCTAGCACCCAGAGGCTATAAATTTGCAGTTGCTGCAGAAAGATTGAGGAACCTTCTATGTCATTTAGCCACATTTAATTTATGTGAATTTCTACAAATTTTAGAAAAAATATTAACTTATAGATTTTGTATTTTTCAGTAACTTAAAATCACAAGAAGCCTTACAAATATTGTATTTCATGGGACAATTTTCCCCAGCTTGCTCCTAAATTTCCAAGCAGCGCCCCTTTTAGATTGTACTTAACCCCTCCTCAAAGAGACCATTGAGCTAGAGTCTTAATATCAAAAAACCTGGAACTGCACTCAGCAAAATGATATTAATCCCCATAAGGAAGGAGTAAAATATCATAAGTCTTTCATACTCTGAATATTTGGAGAATTTTCAAAATCAAAACCAATGCAAGGATTTATGCGGCAAATAAACTATAAAGGAAAAAAAGAACCGTCCAGCTACTTACCAATCTAGTGCCAAGAAAGTGAAGAAGATCTTTCTTATTATCAGAATTACAAATTTAAATGTAACTATTCCTGTTGTTAACGGGAAAGGGTTTAGTGAACCTCTTGGTAGAATATTAGGATTATGTCCAGCAGGTTCTTTCTACACAAACGATGTGCTATTTAAAATTAGTTATCCGTGCCATCACTTTAATCGTTTTATTATCACCAGCAAATCTCGACCCGCGTCAAGACCGTGACGATGGAAATTTCATATGTAGAGATAATTAGATTGCGTGCGTATTCATCAAATTAATTCGCAGAGCAGCACATGAAGAAAGAAAAAAAACATTTTAGACTAAAGAAGCAATCAGATCATCAAACATTCACACTAAAGAAACCAGAGGCAAATCTATGAAAAAAATCAGAAACATGTCAAAAGAAGGCAAGAGCCAATGCATACCAGAGTTTCAAAAAAGCAGGAAACCAACTTCCCAATTGCATTGAAGATCAGATTTTTCTAGAAAAAGTAGAACTTAGTGGCAAAAATACTGAAGGAGTTTGGCCTTGCAGTTATAATTTACACGGCACAAAATAACCTTCTTATCTCTGCTTCAGAGGTACCGGTGATGTACAAGACTGCCATCCCCTAAAACAACCAAAAATTACATCATATTAATTCTTCCCCAATTTTAGCCCCGTGAACTTGATAAGATCCATCCATCACATACAATATGAACAACATCCACGGATGCAATCTCTTGCCACGGAATTGAGAAATACTCTGGACCATTTTGAACAGTCATCTTCCCCCATCTACCAACCAAATCCATGATGGTAATAAGCAGTTTTTGCAGCCTTCATACTAGACCCAATATGGTAAAAAGTACCTTTTCCCATATTCCAAACTTAACCCATCATGTCAAATGGCATTTTCTTCTGACCAGCAAAAGGTCCATTTCGGTTAATAAAAAGTTACAACTGATACAACATGACTCAAATTGCCCCTGCTAGATTTTGCCTTACCAGGGTAAAACTGTGTCTGCCCACATGATTATATTAAACAAAAAGTAAAGCCTAAATGAAAAAGTAAGCAGTTGGGTACCCGACTTCTACCATTGGCCCCTGTGGGGTTGATGCTGATGCGGCTGCTGCTGCGTTCCACCAGAGGGATTGCTGCTACTAGTTCCCCCAGAGCTATTGGAAGCGGCCATATTATAAGGCATCATGTGAGCATACATGACTCCGCCTGGGGGCTGCCCATAAGCTACCGCTTGCTGTTGCATAAATTGAGGCACGGCCTGGACCTTGGGAGAAGCATTACTGTAACTACGATTATAATTGGGGCTAAAATTGGCATTAGGGTTGGAGTTAGTATTAGGGTTTTCAGAGCCATTAGCATCCTTGGACTGATGATCACTCTGCTTGGCCATAGACACCTTCTCTCCCTCCATCTCTCTGTACTTGTGCAGGTAAATCTTCAAGGGCTCTACGTACTCTTCAAACCCCAGGGTGCTCATGGCCCACAGCAAATCGTCACCGTTGATCGTCTTCCTCTTCTCGCGCTGGCACTTATCCGAGGCCTCCCCGGTGATGAAGCTGATGAATTCAGAAACACATTCTTGCACAGTTTCCTTGGCATCTTTAGAAACCTTCCCATTTGCAGGCAGGGCTTTTTTCATTATACGACCCACGTTGGCTATGGGCAAGAAACGGTCCTGCTCTTTGATCGAATAGTCATTATGCCCCCCAACATGCCCGCCCGATTCGTTGTCCGAGCGAGGGCTGCTGTCGGGTGAGCCATAATTGTCCGCCATTAGAGAACCTTGGGGTTTCAGATGCTTTCAGAGCCTATGGGCTACGCTGTAACAATCCGTTTCGAATTCTGGGCAACGTTACGGACACCGTTTTCCGAAATCTAGGGACTCCGATGCTGCACCAATCCTGCCGTGGACTAAATCCCGCCCTTCTGCTCTGCGGCGGCAATCGTCTTCGCTGTCTGTGTCTACTGCAACTAAAGATCTAGCAGCTTGTTGCCGATCCAACGGTGCCTCCGCAAATTCGGCCCTCTCCTGTGATGAAATCTATTGATCATTTTTGGGGGCTGATTATAAGAAGAAGCGAGGGCTCAATCGTTACCGTAGAATCGCGTGGACGAAATCGGAACCGTTGGATTATCGTCATGGAGGGTCGTGTGCTGGGCGCATCTCCACCGTTGAATGACGATGATGGGATTGCTGTCAGCCGTACATTTGTGGAAAATTCAGTGGTGTTTGTTTGGATGAGTGACTGACACGTGGTGGGCATTATTGGATTTGTATGAGTGCGTGGAGCATCCATTTCACACACAGATGGAGACTCGTGAAAGGGAAAGAAATCAACTTGTAAGTGAAACATTTAGAGGTCTTTGTCTTAAGTCTTTAAGTCTTCTCTTCTATTTTATTTTAGATTTCAAAATAATCATTAAAGGATTATAAAAATATTCTTAGTCCATAGGTTATATTGTGTAGGGTTTTTATCTAATTTAAGTCTTGTTCACACTTATTTTCACCTAGCAATTTTCAAGTGCTTGCAAACATCTTGTCTAGGCTCAATTATCTAGGAGTTCTAAAACCTGATTTTTTTAGATTTATTTCTCCTTTATTGTGAATAAATTGGCGTAGTTGTATATCACTTAGCCATCAAAAATGTCTTGTCGATGTCTTTGATCTATTTCTCCTTCATTGTGAATAGATTGATGCAACTATACATTACTTAGCTATCAAAAATGTCTTTTTGATGTCTTCTTGATATCTCGTAATGAAATTTGCTATGAATTCCATGGGTGATATCAGATATTATATTTTGGTTTACCTTTGCTATTAATGCATTTGTTGTAAATGGTTGCAAAAAATGCATGCATCAAATTTGTTGGAACTAACTATGAAAGGCCCCTATAAATATAGACTTAAGAATAAATATCAATATAAACTAGAGGACTTGTGTCTAAGATCGAAGGCATTTGAGAAGAAAGGTAAAATGAATTGTTTTCATTTGTTGTAACTTTATTATTTCAGTCAACCACAAAACTTAATTATCATTATGTCATGCTTGCATGGAGCTTCAAAGTACAATCTTTAGGTATGTGTTTATTTTGTCACATAAAAGAAAAGAATTAGTACAATATCATTGATCTGTGTGCAACTAAAATATAGGTCATCTGGTATCTTACTATTTTTGTATCAATGATTGTTTTTTTGTCATTTAATTGAACAAGTTTACTATCACTCAAGTTTGTAATGGTGAGGGCGATGAAGTTCTCCACTAACCTATGGTAGTGTAAAGTTTGTGAATCAAAGTGGGTGTAGGAAGAGACAAGAATGATTCTTTGGAAAAGATTGGGATTCTCATATATGGGCAAATGCCTTTATTTTCATCAATTATTTTGTCAAATGAAGGCTATCAAATGCTAACGCAACGATGATACATTGAATACATGCAAGATGATACCTAAAAGCCATGCAAGCATTTAGGACATGGCAATAGACTTTAGATTTTAAAATATTATCAAGGAACTAAAAATATCCAAAAAATTTAGTGAAACTTGTATAGACTTTTTCCTCTAGTCTTACATACATTATAAGTTCTCTCTTCTATTATATTTTAGATTCCAAATATCATTAAGGAAATGAAAAATGTTTTAATATTTTTTTTAAAAGATTGTCATGTTAACAAAGTAAATTAGTTGGAAGAAATTTTACTAAATAAAAGAATCAATAAAATTGTTTTCTTTGTATTATAAATAAATTTCAACCGTATTGTCATTTTTGTACCACTTTCATTTATTTAGGCTTCATAAATATTGTACATTAGTTGGCACTCTATTAATTATGATGTTGAAAATATTCTATAAATCTTTTTTTGCTCCATTGTTCAAGATTTTTTAAGCATATTCTTAGAATCAATTATGAAAAATTAAATCAATTCAAAAGAAAGCAAATCTCGAGATTTGGAAAAAAAATGAACTTGAAGATTTGGTCTTGAATCATATTCACATTTTCAGTAATTATTTTGATGTTGATGGAGGAAAAGAGGGGTGAATTGCATGTTGACAAAAACTTGGTACTATTTGATTGAATAATATATTTTAATTGTGTGTAAAACATAACATACTCAATGTTTGAAAATAGATAAACAAGACCACCTTCAATGTCTCTTACATCAATCTTTTCTTCATTTATGTCTATGAGAAGTTTAATCATTTGTTTAAATTTAACCCTTTGTTATTAGTTATTGCAAAAATAAGTTTTCTCTATGGTTTTCCTACAATCAAATTTGAATCTAAGTTTTTCATGTTAAGCATTATATTTAAGTGTAAAATGTGCTTTAATCATTGTCTAGTGATTTGTAAATGATGGTATTTGCATCTTGTGAATAGAAAACAGATTTTTGAAGGGATTACATTTGAATGAGTTCTATCATTTGAACAAGAACTAGAGACATTGATTCTATTAGATGTCTTCCCAACGAAAAATTGAAATAGACTAACATTAAATAAATTTCACTATTTGTTCTTGCGCTTTTTTTAATATTTTTTTAAATCAAATTCATTTTTTTGCTTCTCAAGCATTGTATTTAAGTGTCAAAGTTGCTTCATACATTATCTAGTGGCTCACAAATCATGGTATTTTCATCATATGAAAGATAATTATTGTGAGAGTTGAGACAACAACATATATAAATGCTTGTTTTGAATTAGGTGTAATCAACATATACAAAAGGAACTATTTGGAGTAATGGGGAAATACCCTAAAATCTTTTTTCTTGTTGTGCAGTTGTTTTGCAAGGTAGTGTGCCTTAAAACTTATTTATTATGGGCAATGCATCGACATTATTGAAAATAAGATTGGGGAGATCTCTAGGGTGAGTAGGAAGAGTCTTCATGGTTGTTGCGTGAACTTTGACTTCTAAGATGCAATTGTATTACCTATCTTTTAACATCATTGTAACACATATTTTTGGCATATGTAACATTCACACTTTTCAAAATTATAGGCAAGGTCCCCTACACAACACATGGAGCAATACTTGGTGTTTGAAATTTGTTCTATAAGGTGTGATGAAGGATGTGTCATGAACCAAAATGCATCTTCAAATGTTTACATTTTTCTTATCTTCCTTTTTATCTCAACTTTGGATCAATGGTATTAGTGTCTCACTTTTAGTTTTACTTATAGACACTTCTCATGTCTCACTTCTTAGCTTTATCCTTGAGTTTATAGAGTCTTCAATATTACTAGATAACAAATCCATCAAATATTTTTTCTCATGTCAAAATATCCATCTGAGTTCTATCAAGCATCTTCATCCAAATCATAAATTATTTCATCTAGACAAGCACTCAAGAGATAGAAGAGTCATCAGTAGTCTTTGTAGACTAATTTTCCATTCCTTTATTCCTTGTGAGATGCTATTAGATATACCAAATAATATATGTAGTGCCAAAATATTGTTGTGTTCCCAATGTTAGGCTTGACCATGTAATACTTCTAATATTTTGTAACTTTTGTTTTATGAATGGTATTTTTTTATTTATTAGTAATATCATGTAGAAAGTTGTCATTGCCCACATAGATAATATGAATTACAAAAATTTTGCCCTTTTTTTATTACATGACATAACTTGATGTTAAAATCTTTTTTTTCTTTGAATCTCCACCACTTAACTATATCATGCAAAACATGCTCAATTTTTTTATCACTACCCTCCTGTAAAATAAAATTTTAATTATTACCTTGTTGGATCTAGAAATTTATCTCATCAATTTTCACTACAAACACAATCAATGCAATACAAAATCTTAATTATTTCTCAAAGCATTCATTTATACTCTTTTAGTGACATTGGATAAATACGAGTTGATCCAACTTATCATTAAATCTCTAAAGAGAAAGCATGAGTTGGGAATGTGCAGGATCTGTTAGGAATAACAGTCCACGAGACAACTGAGAGGGGGGGGTGAATCAGTTGTAGTATAGATTATTAAACTTTAAACTTTATAAACCATATCAGCAAAAGTAAATGCCAACACCATAACACAATATTTTTTGTTGAGGAAACCCTGTTAAAGGTAAAACCCCGGTGGGAATTAACACCCACAAATAATGTACGGAGAGTATATTATCCCTATTAAAAGATATTAGTCATGTTAGGAGCTTGTTACAACATTACAGTACACAGTCCCTGTTAGGAGACAGACCCTCTTAGGAGTCAAAGAAAATAGTAGGCTCACTGCCAAGGCACACTACCCAAAGAAGGTTAAAGCCACCCTCAAGGATTTACAATCTGAATCAAGTGTGTAAAGAAAAAACACAATCCAGTGAACTGTCTAATATCAATTGTCTTTGCTTGGTCAGTTCCAATGAAGTATAACAATCATCAATTCTGCTCTATATTCAGCAGTCATCAAGCTTCGCAGCTTCCACACATCTATGTCCTCTTTTTCTCTGCCACATCTTCTCCATAAGAAAAGATCATTCATATATACCCTCTTACAATAGCTCATTAGGTCGGCCAGTTAAGCTTTCCTAATATATAATTAACTAGGTCAGCCAATTAAGGCTTTCCATCATACAAATAATTATATAACCCCTTTCTAAGATACACACGGTACCTATAACAAGTAAACATCAATTACAATCCATCACATATACCTCCAGATCCGCAATCCATGCTCATAATTAATTTCACATGCTACATGTCTGAAGTCAACCAGTAAATAGGTCTTCTCCAGAATACACGCCACAGCTGATGTCACCAGTAACAAAACAACAATCGAACTCAACCCATTACTCTAACATATGTCGGTTGTCCACCAGTAAGCTCGCATCATCTGAAATATCTTTGCTAGAAAGATATACCAGAAACACTGAGACCCGCTCTGTCCAAAATCACAGTTACAGTCTAGAAAACCAGTCTTCACCAAATCAACTGTAACATCCACAATATGTAACATTAAGTCAAGAGACCTTAGGAATAAGGTCAGTACACATCCCTCTACTAGAATCAACCTTCGATCATTCTAAATCATCCGTATTGTGTCAGTACACTTCTTCCAGTCAAGTAGCCAGTCTGTCTTTTCCACAGAAATATATGTTGACATCAATAACAAAACATGAATATCAACAGCATAATCAGTAACCAAAATTGATATCATCCAACAATCTCCCCCTTTGTCATTGATGGAAACATATGGGAAAATCCATACTCATCAACCCAAAAGTACTCTCTCTCAATACAATCTTCTCAATATCCTCAACACAAATCTCCCCAAAATAGTAGAGATTTTCACATAGATACCTTCCCCCTTTGGCAGCAATGGCAAAGGGTGCCATAACTCATCTGTAGTCTTCTGTAAGGTGTATATTTTTTAAATCTTCATGTCCAACAATTAGGTGTAAGATCACCCAAATGTACTCCATAGTGTTCTCCTGCAATCACTCCCCCTAAGGATAGATCCATACATCAAGTCCAGAGAGTGATATATCTCTGAAAACCACTGGACGAATGCATATCTGCATCAATTAATTTCCATTGGGAGGGGCCACCACCCCAAGCATGCCTCTGAGATATTCAAAAGCATATTTTGGCAAAGGTTTGGTAAATATATCTGTTATATGTTCCTTTGTGCTAATGTACTCCAGACTAATTTCTTTACTTGCTACCTTCTCCCTCAAGAAATGATACGTAATAGAAATATGCTTAGTTTTTTAATGCATTACAGGATTTTTGGACATGTTTACTGTGCTAGTGTTATCACAATGAATAACCACTGGCTCTTTGAAAGTTATTCTGATGTCTTCCATTATTTGTTTCATACAAACAACTTGTGTGCAATTTATTGCAGCAGCAACATATTCTGACTCAGCAGTAGATTGAGCAATACAGTTCTGCTTCTTGCTCAACCAAGAAACCAGCCTTTTCCCAAGGAAAAATGCACCACCACTTTGTACTCTTCCTGTCATCCACATTACCTGCCCAATCAGCATCAGTAAAAGCTTGCAATGTAAAATCATCAGATTTTTCATTCCATAATCCAAATTCTATTATCCCTTTTAGATATCTAAAAATTCTTTTCACAGTAGCAAAATGTGTTTCTTTAGGATTTGCCTGATATCTAGCCACAATTCCAACTGCATTGGTAATAGCTGGTCTAGTGTGTGTTAGATATTGTAGACCTCCAATCATCGATATGTACTTAGTCTGAACAACACTTTGAGTCTCATCACTGTTAGTCAGTTTTTTCATGTTACCATAGGTGTTCCAACAGGTTTACAATCTTCCATTCCAAAAAATTTCAACATTTCTTTAAGATACTTGGTCTGAGATACAAAAATGCCATTCTTACTCCGATTAATTTGCAAACCAAGGAAAAATTTCATCTCACCAATAATTGACATTTCAAATTCATTTTCTATTTCTTTAGAAAACTTCTTACTCGTCTTATCATTGCCTCCAAAAATTATATCATCAACAAAAACTTCTATAAACAAGATTCCATCTTCTTCAGTTCTTAAGTATAAATTACTATCTGCATTACCTTTCCTGAAACCAAGATGAAGTAGATATTTGTCTAGTCTTGCATACCATTCCCTTGGTGCTTGTTTCGGTCCATACAGTGCTTTCTTTAATCTGCAAACCATGTTTTTATCATCTGTCAAAGGAAAACCATCAGGTTGCTCAATGTAAACTTCTTCTAAATCACCATTCAAGAATGCTGACTTTACATCCATCTGATAAACCTTAAAGTTTTTATGTGCAGCATAAGCAAGGAATAATCTCACAGCTTCCAATATAGCAACAAGAGCAGATGTTTCTTCATAGTTTATGCCTTCTTGTTGTGAGTAGCCTTTACATACCAGTCTAGCCTTGTTTCTTACAACTTTTCCTTCCTCATCCATCTTGTTTCTGAAAACCCATTTAGTGTCAATCACATTTTTTTTCTTAGGTCTTGGAACTAATTCCTAGGTATTGTTCTTCTTTATCTATTCTAGTTCTTCTTCCATGGCTTTAGTCCAAGATTCATCTCTACATGCTTCATCAGTAGTCTTTGGCTCAACTTGAGAGATCAAACAAATCTCATCTCTAAATCTAGATCTAGTCATCATGCCTTTGCTTGCATCACCAATAATTTGATCTTCAGGATGGTTCTTCTTAACATACCTTGGTGTCTTCAATGTCTCATTAGCTTCAGTCTATTCATCTTCAATCTCATTGTCAATCATCAAAGATTCTTCAGGTTCAGCAGTAACCTCTTTTGTTTCTGTAATCTGACCACAATCATATATCCTTTCTTGAATCTAAAACTTTTCATCTATCCTCACATTGGCATTTTCAATCAATTTCCTCAATCTCATATTGAAATATTTATAAGATTTACTCTTAGTGGAATAACCAAGAAAGATTTCGTCATCACTTCTAGCCTCAAACTTGCCCATCTCATCATCTCTCTTGATATAGCATTTACTTCCAAATATTCTGAAATATTTCACAGTAGGTGTATGATTAAACCATAATTCATAAGGAGTTTTATTTGTACCTTCTCTTATTTGAATTATGTTTAGTGTGTACACGGCAGTCCCAACTACTTCTCTCCATTGAACATGTGACACATTTCCTTCCAACAACATAGTCCTTGCAGCATCTAATATAGTTATGTTTCTTCGCTCTGCTATCCCATTCTGTTGTGGAGTTCTAGGGGCTAAAGTCTATCTGTGTATTCCATTTTCTTCACAGTATGCATTAAATAGTTCTAATGTAAACTCTCCTCCTCTGTTTGATCTCAAACACTTCAACTTTAAACTAGATTCATTCTCAACTTTTGCTTTGAATAACTTGAACTTGTCAAATGCTTCAGATTTCTCTCTTAAATATGTCACCCACATCATTCTAGAAAAGTCATCAACAAATAGTATAATTACCTTTCACCATAGTATGATCTTGTTCATGTAGGACCACACATATCTGTATGTACCAGATCCAACTTCGTTTTAGCTGAATAAGCTTTTCTTTTAAAATTTATTCTAGTCTGCTTCCGTATAACACATTCTCTACACATAGTGTAAGATGGATTTACAATTTTAGGTAGATCTCTTACTGCATTAGTTGTACTTGCCTTCACAATGTTATCAAAGATAACATGACAAAATATTGTGTGCCATAACCAACTATCATCAACCTTCGCAATAAATCAAGAAGCTTCAGATGTGTTCAATTCAAATACATTACCTCTGGATTTGGTACCAGATGTGATCAAGTCTTCTATTTTACTCTTGATAGAGCATTTCTCATTGATGCAGTTCAATTGATAACCCTTGTTCACTAGCTATCCAACACTCAACAAATTATGCTTAAGTCCATCAACAAGTAATACATTGTCAGTGTTAGTCTTTCCATCCAAAGAGATAGATCCAACTCCAATAATAAGCTTAGGAGTATTTTCACCAAATCTGAAAACACCTCCATCATGTCTTTTCAAACTCACAGACTTGTTTTTATCTCCAGTCATATGATGTGAACAACCACTATCTATAACCTAGTTAGATTTCTTTTCAACTCGAGATACTAAATATTTTTCCTCATGCATAGGTACATCATCCTTCATAGAAATAAATCCAATTTCATCATATTCACCATCATCATCATCTGATATACCCTCACTAGCATAATAACATTCCTTGTCTTTTGAATATTTAGACTTGAAAAACTTAGGTTTGTGCTTTGGAACTCTTGTAGGACATCTAGATGCAAAATGACCAATCTTGTTACGTGAAAAACATTTCAAAGGTAATTTTCCTTCAAATTTACCCTTACCTCTCTTTTCTCTTCTAGAAATTAGTGCCACAACTTCATCTAGCTTTCTTTCTTCCTCCTATATCTATTCCCATTCATCAGCATAAGCTCCAAGCTCTTCTCTTATGTCACCACTACTAGTGCTTGCATTTCCAGATAAGGTCTTTTTGTTCTTGTGCACAGTTGCCTTGAATGGTGACTCAACTTTAGGTAAAGTGTCTCCCAATTCTGCGACCTCAAATGTAGTTAGCTTTCCAATCAACATTTCTCTGGTGAAGTTCGGTGTCAAAGGTATAATTTCCTCTATAGATTGTACTTTGGTTCTTTATACAAGTGTCAAAGATCTGAGTATCTTTGCAATCATTTCTTCCTCACTGTAAGTACCTCCAGAGTTTCTAATGCCAGTAACCACTTTAGTAATTCTATGTGCATATGCCCTAATGTTCTCATCTTCTTTCATTTTTAGTGATTCCATCTTTGTCTTCCAGTTTTGTAACTTTGCTTGCTTTGTAAACTTGTCTCCAACATATAATGCTTCCAGTCTTGTCCAGATCTCATGTGCAGAGTCTGAGTCTTTTACTTCAGTTAATTCTCCTTCTGAAAGAGCGCTGATCAAAGATTCCCTTGCAACCATATTGCATGAAAATAACTTCTTCTGATCTTCAAAAACCTTTTCTAACTCATCCTTAGTAGCTATCTTTTCATTCTTCTTTGTGATCATCCAGTAATCAATTCCCAGACCTAGCAAATGTGTTCTCATCTTGTTCTTCCAACTGTCAAAGTTTTCAGGATCAAACTTTGAACTATCCTTCCTATAGTAAGTCATCTTCAGGATCACCTCAAGCTGTTAAAATTTCTCTCTAAGGACCAGTAGCTCTAGTACTAATTGTTAGGAATAACAGTCCATAAGACAATTGAGAGGGGGGTGAATCAATTGTAGTATAGATTATTAAACTTTAAAATTTATAAACCACATCAGCAAAAGAAAATGATAACACAGTAAATGCCAACACCATAACACAATATTTGTTGTCGAGGAAACCCTGTTAAAGATAAAACCCCGGTGGGAATTAATACCCACAAATAATGTACTGAGAGTATAGTATCCATGTTAAAAGATATTAGCCCTGTTAGGAGCTTGTTACAACATTACAGTACACAGTCCCTCTTAGGAGATAGACCCTCTTAGGAGTCAAAGAAAATAGTAGGCCCACTGCCAAGGCACACTTCCCAAAGAAGGTTAAAGCCACCCTCAAGGATTTACAATACGAATCAAGTGTGTCAAGAAAATACACAATCTAGTGAACTGTCTGATAGCAACTGTCTTTGCTTGGTCAGTTCCAATGAAGTATAACAATCATCAATTCTGCTCTATATCTAGTAGTCATCAAGCTTCGCAACTTCCACACATCTCTCTCCTATTTTTCTCTACCACATCTTCTCCATAATAAAATATCATTCATATATACCCTCTTACAATAGTTCATTAGGTCGGCCAGTTAAGCTTTCCTAAAAAATAATTAACTAGGTCGGCCAATTAAGGCTTTCCATCATACAAATAATTATATAACCCCTTGCTAAGATACACATGGTACCTATAACAAGTAAACATCAATTACAATCCATCACATATACTTCTAGATCCGCAATCCATGCTCATAATTAATTTCACACGCTATATGTCTGAAGTTGGCCAGTAAATAGGTCTTCTCCAGATTACATGCCACACCTGACGTCACAGGTAAAAAACAACAAGCAAACTCAACCCATTACTCTAACATATGTCAGCTATCCACCATTAAGCTCGCATCATCTGAAATATCTTTTCCAGAAAGATATACCAGAAATGCAGACACCTGCTCTGTCTAGAATCATAGTTACAGTCCAGAAAACCAGTCTTCACCAAATCAACTGTAACATCCACAATATGTAACATTAATTCAAGCGACCTTGGGAATAAGGTCAATACACATCCCTCTGCTAGAATCCAACTTTGATCGTTCTAAATCATCTGTATAGTGTCCGTACAGGTCTTCTAGTCAAGTAGCCAGATTGTCTTCTCCACAGAAACATATGTTGACATCAGTGACAAAATATGAATATCAACAACATGATCAATATCCAGAACTAATATCATCCAACAGGATCATGAGGGGCCAGAAAGTGGCAATATGAAAAAAATGTATTTTTCATCTGCCCAAAAATGCAAAAAATTGTGTTGACATTTTTGTAGGCCTAGGTGTTAGTACACTTGACAATGAAAAATGTCTAACCATATCAGATATCTGATACATTAGAGGAGGATAATAAAAATAGTATTCAGAATGCAGCCAGAGTGGATTCGAGAGATGGGAAGATGGATACAGATCTTCCATCAAAGTTTTCATTTGTGGAAGAGCCTAGTGAGACCTTAGTCTCAAAAGATGTGCTAGCATTCATGGCTTCAGCTTCTCCTTTAATAAATGGAACTTTAGAGTCTGGAAAGAGAAACATGATTGTTCTTTCCTTGGGCCTACAAAAAAAAAATAGTTAAAAAGGGGCATGTGGAGAAACCTTCGAAGAGTGGATGAAAGACAAACCAGGAGAAGGTGAAGATTATTGGGGACATAGTGGTTGACTCGGGGTCTATGAAACCCATTGATTCCCACTTCTCCCATCCTTATAAATGGTTGTCTTATCATGGAATGTGAAGGGGTTGAAAAAAAACCCTAGACAAAAGGTTGTTTGGGATTAAATTATTTCTCATTCTTCTAACATTGTCTTCATTCAAGAAACTAAATTGTCAGTGAAGGATATGGAAAGTAGAGTTTCTGGGATTTGTCCACATGAAGCTTATCAGTATGTTGGGGCTTAGGGTAGTTTTGGGGGTATAGATTTCTTATGGGATCCAAGAAAGTTTGTCCCTAAATGGTGTATTACATGTCACTCTTCTATTTCTATGGTTGTTTCTTGTCTAGATTCAAGTGAAACTTGTCTTTTTTTCAATGTTTATCCTCCTACTACTCTTCTAGGTAAATCACAGCTTTGGAACCATATTAGATATATCTTATCTCTAAACTGTTGGATTAACTATGGAAAGGTAAGTGCTAAGAGGGGAGGGGTGAATTAGTATTTAAAACTTTTAACTCTAATTCTTTATCATTCACCGATCTGAATATCATGCATAAAGACATTATAAAACATGCAATGTAAATCAGAAAACCATAACACATAACTCCATGATTTTTGGTCACACATAAATCCTTTGTTAGAGGAAGAAACTATGGTGGGGATGGCACCCAAAATCCTTCACTAGTGCAGTATAAAGGTTTCTCAGTTAGAGCTACAATGTTAGCTACTTTTGATAGCTTACCCTATTAGGAGTACAAAAAGACTTATGCAGTCTACCTTGTTAAAGTATTTTTACAATCTCTAATCTAAGAGATGTGCCATGTTAGAGGATTTACAAAATAAGACATGTTAGGGCCTATCCACTGAATGGGATTTCTACTCTTCTAATAATTATTAAACCTATTACAAAAATGTCTATGAGTATGCATCAAACATAATGTTGTTTAGACTCTTTATACTCAGCAAGTGCATTACCTCATGTTGCACTCAGTAACTTATCATTTATGTACCTTAAAAATTCTACACTCTAACTCCTTTAGCTTTGTCTCTATCTCTGTAATTTTTACCATCATCGATTACCTTCATGTTATACTATTTTTAAGTGATCTTGAGGTAGTTAACCTATTCTAGATCCTTCTCCTTCAATGGTGGAGGTGAAGCAGTGCAAGGTTGGTTTCATTCCCAACGCATTTATCACACTTGACTTTCATTGGTTGAATTTCCTCATGAACATTTACAATCTTGATGTTCTACCTAACTTTTACCTTGAATACTATAAAAGTGTTTTCTTCTCGGCGTCCAGATTCAATGTATCCAATTTGAATTGTTATGTTGTCTCTGATATTAATAGGTAATATGCTATAATCTTGCTCGGTTACATAACTAATGAAGCATAACTAATTGAATCTTTGAAGATGTTAAGTTGATCAATGAAATGCATTACCAACAGTCAAAATTACAGTGTTACCCGACGGACAGACAACCCCGACGGAGATGCCCGAGGAGAATTGAAGTATTGACCGAAGCTATCAAAGATTTGAAACACCGAAAAGAACTAAAGTTTAGAAATGACAAAATACTTAGCTGTCAAGAGCTAAAGATAGAGTTAACTGGTTGTTGACATTGTTTTTGATGGGGAGGTGACCTTGCTCTCCTAGACCCCTACTCTCTCTTAGGAATCTTATCTTGGACCCTATTCACTTCAAGATCCTCTAGACTCACACTTGAGTCTCTTAGGGTATTCTCAGACCCTAACCAGAAGGACTTCTACACTCCCTCTCTCCTAGGTTTCCTACCCACCAAAAAGCTTCACTTTCTACCTCATCTTGCTCTCCATGACTGAATAAAGTCAGTCATGCATCTCTCTTCTTCTATCTCTCTCTCCTACAAGTTCTCTAGCCGGACCATTTAGCTCGCCTAGGACTTGTTTACAATTCTGACTAGCCACTTCTCAGACACAGACACAAGAACAGAATAAAAATACACAATGGGTACCATTTGACTGTCACACTCCATAACCCTGATCATGAGAGTCAAAAGGTATCCATTGAACTGAATTGAAATCAAAATCCTACTCTACAGGAATCTGCACACAACACAAATCTACACAGAACACACCAAAACTCTTCTTTATTGAAAATCAGAAAGTTACAATTCACACACACATAAAACTTCTTCTGCTAGCCTTCGCAATTCCAGTTCTCTCACACAACCACCTACAGGTTTTTCTTTTCTTGATTATATATTCGGCCTCTTCTTGATTCGTAACCATTTTTAGGTTACCTGTCCGCCTGAGGATCCTAACTGCCTCGGCTCTTCATCTTCCTCTCCTGCAAACTGTCATCAAATCATCATTAGCATGGTCGTCGACGTGGACAACATTTTCCTCCATGTCATTCTCTTTTTGTTTGTCATTTTCTTCCATGTTGACAAGTCAACCTATTTTCTTCCTCTGTCTGTGGCATCGTAACCCTTACTCAGCTCGGTCAGGCACTTGCACTGCTTCTATTGTTAATCGCATAGTCGCGAGTTATAATCACTATGCATGCTTTGGTCTGCAACCTTGCGATACAATGCTCGTCGCGCTCTCGCAATGCTTTGAAACGAGTTGACAATTCCCCTGCGACTCTGCGATGCATGTTTGTCGCGTACTCGCAACACTTCTACACGAGCTACCCTTTGTTTCGCGACTTGGCGATACATTGCAGTCGCGCTCTCGTAGCACTTATAGCCGAGCTGTCGATTGCCCTGCGAGTACGCGATACACTGTTATCGCGCTCTCGCGCACTTACAACTTAACCATCTGTTGCTCTGCGACCTTGTGATGCCCTGTTATCGCGCGCTCGCAACACTTCTGGACGAGCTGCCTATTCATCTGCGACTGGGCGATGCATCATCATCGCGCGTTCGAAATGCTTGTACACGAGCTGCCGATTTGCCTACGAGTGTGCAATGCATTGTAGTCGCGCACTCGCAATGCCTTGAACCGCGCTGACGATTACTCTGCGAGTCGGCGATGCCTTGTTGTCGCGCACTCGCACTGCTTTTATCCGAGTTGATGATTACTCTGCGATGCATTGGTTGTCGCTCACTCGCACACTTGGAAAACTGACTGCCAGTTGTTCAGCGATCACGTGATAGGTTAATGTAACTGTTATCGCAGCGTCGCGGTCGTTTTCCTTTAACCGCTTATCATCTTGCGGGCTTGCGATACATAGTCATCGCATTGTCGCGCAGTTTCCAAACTGACCACCGATCACCTTGCGAGCTTGCGATACACTATCGTCGCCTTGTCGCACCTGTTTCAAATTAACCACCCATTAGCTGCCGACTGTGCGATGAGTATAATGTCATCAGTTTTTAACCGCCCTGTGCTAGGAGGTAAGAGTTGTTAGTGTTTAGGAAGGTAACTGTCTACTAACCAAATAGGACTGACTGCTAACCGTGATCTGCTCCCGGACCACCATTGCTAAACAGCTAGGGCTTCAGAGCTAAAACCCTAGGGTGCTCTGCACCAGTTTTCATCGACAAGTTAAAGCCAGAGATAAGTAAAAGATTTAAAGTTGTTTTATCTAGTTGTCAAGGAGAAATCTACAAGATAAAACTGAAGTAAAGCTTTAAAGAAAGATTGGCTAAGATTGCGGAGCACGCCAAGAACAAGAAAATCAAGAACAGAGAAACGGTGATATCATGTCTATAAAGAGACAATCTAATTCATTATTAATTAGGGGAGTGAATAGAGAAAAAGGATGCTAGAGAGAAACTGATGAAGAAGAACTTCATACAATACTGATCAATCAAGTTGAGGAAAGAGCTAAAGATTTCTGCGGACACCGAGCAACAAAGAAGCACAACATCACCGAGAAGAAAGAAGTGGAGAAAAGGTATTGAAAAGATACATTGATCAGAAAGGTATAATGAGCTTACAACAGATCTAAAAATCAGCAAGTCTATAGTTGTATATGTGAACAAATCATTTGCTATTTCAATTTAACCATTGGATCAGAAAGTCTCTTAACCGAGCAGGACTTAACAATCCTTTCTATATTGAGATACATCCCAAGGAGTATCAAAAAGTTTGATCACGAAGATAGCATTAGATTCAAGATACCATTTGACAAACTACACTTGGTTTAGTCCTAGAAGGTAGCGTAGAGATGCCCGATATCAAGTGAAAAACTATTATATTTAAATCCTCTAGCAAGGTCACACCTAACAGTGTGTTTTTAACCTTTAATAGGGTTGGCTATTCACCGAGCTCACTTCAGAAGAGTGAAAATTTCGGGTTACCAGTCCCAAGTGGTTTTTCCCTTAACAGGGTTTCCACATTAAAAATCCATGTGTCAATGTGTTTATGAGTCATTACTTTAGTGTTTTTCATTACACATAAATTATCTGGATTGATTGGTATACACTAAGCAATTTACTGTTTTTGGTAAATGAAATATTGTTAATCAGTAAACAATAAGAATAAGTTTAAACAGTGAACTCTAAGCAGTAGTTATTTGTTAAGATTGTTTGAAGGCATTCATCTTGTAGGATTGAAGATAACTAGAGGATTAATATTGTGGTACTAAGTTTTTGGGTTGATTTATTGGAATATTTTGAGGCCACTGATTCACCCCCCCTCTCAGTTATTCTTACAATAACGTCTTCTCGATTACTAACTTTGCTCGGTGACTTGGTGACTAATGTTGATCGTTAATTGTCACCGTTTCTCGGTAATTTTTACTGCTCGGTGACTTACTATTCTTTTCTCAACTCGGTGCTTGTCACTGTTCAGTGCTTGATGTTTATGATGTTTTTCTTTAGCGATTGTTTGTATTAGTGTATTTTACCTTTTACCGACTAGGTCCTTTGACTAACATGACTTTGACAAAACTAATGGCAACACAATAACTCGGGTAGGAATAAAAATCTCCCCCTTTGACATTAGTTGGGAATTTTGACAAAAACTTCAAAGTCATCAAAATTCACAAAAACTTCAAAACTTTCAAGTACTCAAAAAATCCCCCTAGAATAATACCTCTCAAAATTTGTATACTTATATCTCCCTTATGTACTTACATCCATATCTATCCTCCTTGTGTACTTATAATATCTATCCCCTTTTTTGACAAATATGCCAAAAACAAAATTACTTAGTGCTCGGCAAGGTATACTTATACCTGATTAAAAATGTGAGGGTACTTCTATACATTAACCAGGGATGACTCCCATGCTACTTTAAGTGTGTGAAGTAAAACAATCTGAGCAGCAACATCAACTGCCAATCCAATGATGGTCTCGAGTGAACTACCATAGGGGGTATTGACCAAATCCTTGGCCTTCTTCAAATGCCTTTGCATTGATTCAATGTGGGGAATCAAAAGTGCTTGCAAATCAAGAAGTTCCATCCTTCTCTTATTCTCTTCTTGTCTAAGTTCTTGTTGCATTCCCATCAAATTTTTCAATCTCGAGTAATAAACTTGTAGAGAACCAGGCTCGACGGTGACACTTTTCAGCTGCTCGGTCATCTCGGTCTCAACAGACTCATATTTCTGCCTTATATCCTTGGTGACGTGGGGAAATGGAACAAACTTTCTGAAATATTGAAATAATATAAGACAATTTAGTCTCAATATCGGTAGAGGCCTCAGAAAGTGATACCTTATCTACTGCAACGATGTTTAGAATGGTTTCAATCATTTGCAGTTCCATCTTCCTCACATGAACCTTCATCATGTAGTCAGTAGTGTCTTAATTTGGATTTTGGACTTGTTCCACTAGTCCTTCTACTTGACTAATGAGACTTTCTTTTTCATCATAGTGGCATCTGGAACAATCTCTTGTAGTACATCATTAACACTTTCTAATACATCAAACTTCTTTCTCTTTTGAAATAATTTATTTTTGCATTGCCTTAAGTTTCACCAATTCTGCATACTCGGTCATTTCATCAGGGATCATGGTAGATAGGTCTACATTGGGTAAGATGATCGGTTGGCTCATATCTACATGCTTCCTCTTCTTTGATTTCTTCTTCTTTTCTAGCATACTTCTAGTTGTGAAATTCTTTGGGGAACGTGATGCCTTTAGTGCATCAGATGTTGTCTTAGTTGGAATAGTTTTATTTCTTTTCTCCTCTTGTTTGTTTTCTTCCTTCTTCTCCTCCTATTTATCCTTTTCTTTATTCTCTTGTAGTGTGTCCTCTTTATGCTCATCTTGTTGTTTCTCGACTTCCTTCTGTTCACTTTGTTCGATTGGTATTCCTTTATCGGGCTCTTGTTGTTGTGCAATATACTCAGTTGAGGGAACCGACTCAATGTTTTGTGTTCCTATGTTCTCGATTGTCATATCCTTCTTTGTGTCCTTTTCCTTCTCAGCTTCATTTTCCTTCTCAGCTTCCTTTTCCTTCTCTGTTTCCTTGGGTTGATCAGTTGTTGCATGTTCTATTTCCTTTAGAGGTTTAGTAGTCGCCCCCTCTGTGTCCATAGCAACTCTAACACTGTCATCTTGATTTGTGTGATAATCTTGTACTTGTTCCAATACAGGTTGTAGGATTGGATCAGTAGTAGTCTTAACATTTATATTCATTGGTTTTGTATCCCTGTCCTTGGTGGCCATAACATCTTCATCTAGTGATATATCATCTCCTAGATCCTTGTCAGTAATATCTTCAATGAAAACTTCATAAGTGCCAATTGTCAAATCAATAGGATCAATCTTACCTTGATCACCTTTTACAACTTCATTAGTATTGTTATCCTTTTCTTGTTCAGCTTGTGATTCAATTACTTTTATGTTGAAAATTTATTTCCATTTAGCATCGGTTTCTAATTGTATTGACTCTAATTCACCTATCATAATTCTTAAAGATCTTCCTTTTACAAGGAATCATTTGGAATATTTCTTCAATGTCTCTTCAATTTCCTCTACAGATAGTTCCGGTACAGTTAGTACGCGAGACCTTTCTCTCATTTATTTCTTAGCATTCATTGCATATTTCCATATTGCATCTATCTTGTTATACAACTCAATAGGTAACAATTTGATAACTTCAAGTGGTTTGTATCTGAATTTGTGTAAGGTGAAAACAATTGTATCTTCAATTTTTACCTTATTCTCGTCACTCTGAATATTGTATTTTTCATACTTCATTCCTTCGAATGTTCCATACTTCTTCATTGTGTCTAGCATTCCCTCTAGACTCTGTTGGGCTGAGGACTTGTTTTCCACAACTTTGAATTTGTTTAAATAATCAAAAAATTTCACACTGTCTGGTATTAGCTTCAACTTTCTCCTCAGTAAGGTGTTTGATTTCTTGCTTCTTATATATGTCCTTTCTTTTGGATCAACATAATTCTTCTTTTCTTTAGGTGTAGTTGTAGACCTTGTTGGTAGTCTAGTATATTTGAGGCTCGATGAAGGCTTCAACACTTGTGGTTTCTTGCCTTCCACTTTAGAGGGTCCTACCTCATCTTCTTCATTATCAACTCCCAAATTATGTGACAGAATAGCAATCATCTTGCTAGATTTTCTTTGAATTTTAGGTATCAAGATACCTTGCTTAATCGTAGCCTTGACTTCTTCATAGGTTCCATATCTCTTGGCTCTTTTATCAACAGGCTTTTCTAAGAGAGTTTCAATTTGTTGAGATGCAATGTCTATGTCCATCTCATAACCCATAGGTTGTAGCCAAATGCTCCTAGGCTCAAATTCCTTGACAATGCATGAGTCAGTGTCTACCTCAAAACAAATAGAATCATGATATTCCTCTACTAATTGAGGTGGAATTCTAAATTTCTGATACATTCTTGTTTGGAAATTAGATAATTAGTCATTCATTACAATGTCAATATTCTCTCCTAGATTTTGAATATACTCATTGATTTGATAAATGATTGGCTTATCAACTTTCCATGTCACATTTCTAACAGATGGAAAGAAGTTCTAAAAATAAAAATACATGCATACCAGTAGTGAACCAAACTTCAGTGTTTGTATCTTAGCTTTTCTTATGGTATTCATATTGTCTTCAAGATGCTTCCACAAAATATCACACATATCAATCTGCATATCTTTCTTACAATATTGTAAGCCAAATCAACAGCTCCACAAGGTACACTGTCCACTCGGGATGATTGAAATACTCAGTAAGATAAGATATTACATGCAAATTTCAACTCGGGGCCTTCAAGAGTAGAAATATTCCGACCTCTTCCATCTCATTTAGCTTTTGTTAATTCACTCAACTTGTTCTTCTCAATTTGTTTGATATCTTTCGGCTTGTCACTAATCGGGTATCTTGTCACAATGTGCAACACACCCATTGTAATCTTCATAGGTTGATCTAGCCACATAAATTGGTCGTGCACTCAGCTATGGACCATCCTTATCCACTCTATTTTGAATACCCCCGGGATATGCAGGGTATGAGTCAAAACCTTTTATTCCAAATGAACATGATCGTTCTTCAGCTTCCCATTTGCACATAACTTCTGTAAGGATGAATCAATTTCTGCTTCGCAAATCTCCTCCAATTTGCAGTGGATGAAGGTGTGAATATCTTCGATTAATAGAACTCTATAAGGAATGGGAAAAAGTGCACCCATCATGTCTAGTTGAGTTGCCTTCGCAGGAGGTAGTTTATAATTAGGATTCACAGGTTCAACATTCTGAACAACAACTGGGTTTTGAGCTTTCCGGGCCATATCTTCTTATCCAACATATATTCTCAAACTAGGGTTTGCTTCTATGACTTGGTTGTGCTAACAAACCTAGGGAAACACCACAAATGTCTTGAATAAACACAAATGTTCTCAAATTAGTTCCGAATTACCTTTACAATTATCTGTATGCTCTTAGAAAACTCATCTCTGTAATTCACTTCAAATGCTTGTGGAAACGTTAGGTGCATAATGATAGACATAGACGTCTATTTGTACCTTTTTCATTTATAAGGATTTTTCAATGGCTCAAATACTAGTAATTAATGCTAGCACTGACTTGCATTTACCGATTACCAAACTTTACTTTCCTTTACCGAAATGAAACAAAATATCATTTCCTTTTACTGATTGAACATGAAATATTAAATTTACAAGATATATCCAAATGCATCTAAATATGCTCATATGGATCTTTACACATAGATTTAGGAACCAATTTAAGATTTGAAATTTAATTTGCAGCTCCTACTCATACCTTTTAACTGATTAGTTGGAGTTGGTTGCACCCATTCTAGAGGATGTGGTGCCTTCAACTATCCTGAATGATGTTCTATCATCCATAGTATTTCTTCTCCATGTCCTATTCATTTGATCTCTCATCTCTTCAACATTCACTTTCGATTTATCAAATGTCTCTTCCTAGGTAGGAGCTTTGCCTCATTACTTGCAGTCTTTGGCAAGGTGACCTAGCTTGTGACAATGAAGCATGCCATGTCAGGGTTTCTCCAAGATCTTCTATTGTTTATGCTATGTAGAAATATGCAATTTGCAGTAATATTTCCATATCTTCCACGGACTAAACATGATATCCTTGTATTGTAGTCCCATGGTACATATGTACTATGTCAGTTACTGGGTGTATTATGTTAGCTCGGTACCCATTTGTCATTTCTCCTTTGTGATCTACACTCTTTAGATTTATGACCATACTTGTTGCAACTATTGTAGTAGTCATCAAAATTTGGCTTTCTTGTGTTGTTTACAGTTCTCTATCTGCATTCAAGTGCTCAGTACCCATACTTATTGCAGTTATAACAATATCCATCAAACTTAGGTGAACTCGGTGATTTATCCCTTTTGCTTCTGCACACATTTGTAGTATGTCTAGGTTTCCCACAGTAGTAGCAACTAGGCTTCTTTGACTTCGATGGGGCAAAAGTGTCTTGATTGTCATCTTGATTAGAGGACTCTCCTTTCTTAGTAGTGCTCTCACTATTGAATCCAAGTCCAGTTTTATCCTTTGGTTGTTTCTAACCTTTAATATTGTTGTCCAATGTTCGTAGTGTTTCCTAATTTCTCTTCAATACTTCATTGGCTTTTTATTTAGATTTCAATTCACTGGCCAATCTCTCAAATTCACAATTCAGTGCTTGATTCTCAAATTCTTTCTCGGTCAACTCTAGATTAGTACTCACTAGTTGATCGGTCATAGTATAATGCACTTGTGTTATCCTAATGATCTCATTGTCTTTCTCATCTATTCTTGTCTCAAATTGTCTTTTATCTTCTTCAGCTAATCTCAATGCATCTTCAACTGCTCCCTTAGAGTCAAGTATCTCACTCATTCTTATTCCTTGTACTTCTTGATATATCTTTGCTAAGTTCAATTGCTCGATGAGTTTCTTGTTATTTCCATGAGTTATACAATGGGTGATTCAACTTCATCATTCAAACTACCTTCAGATGTTGTCTCAAGAGTATCAACATGCTCTTGTGTGGATTTTAGTTCACTACACAACTGCTTTCTCACTCTTAAGGACATTTCTAACTTTCTTTTCAGATCTTCAATCACTTCTTGTTCATTCTCCAACTCAAACTCAAGACTCTCAACCTTCTTAGATTGATTCTAACATTTACTCTCAGGTGTTTAAACCCTTATCCCAAGAGTCCAATCTCTGATACCAATTGTTGGATTATCTATGGAAATGTAAGTGATGAGAGGGGAGGGGTGAATCAGTACTTAAAAACTTTTAACTATAATTATTTACCATTCGCCAATCTGAATATCATGCATAAAGACATTATAAAACATGTAATGTAAATCAGAAAACTATAACACATAACTCCATGATTTTTGGTCACGCAGAAATCCTTTGTTAGAGGAAAAAACTGCGGTGGGGATGACACCCACAATCCTTCACTACTGTGGTATAAAGGTTGCTCTTTTAGAGCTACAATGTTAGCTACTTCTGATAGCTTACCATGTTAGGAGCACAAAAAGACTTATGCAGTCTACCTTGTTAAAGGATTTTTACAATCTCTAATCTAAGAGATGTACCATGTTAGAGGATTTACAAAATAAGACATGTTAGGGCCTACCCATTGAATGGGATTTTTACTCTTCTAATAAATATTAAACCTATTACAAAAATGTCTGTGAGTATGCATCAAACATAATGTTGTTCAGACTCTTTATGCTCAGCAAGTGCATTACCTCATTCTCACTTGGTAACTTATCGATTCTGCACCTTAAAACTTTTGCACTCTAACTCCTTTAGCTATGTCTCTCTCTGTGCAATTTTTACCATCATCGATTATCTTCATGTTCTATTATTTTTAAGTGATCTTAAGGCGGTTAACCTATTCTAGATCCTTCTCCTTCAATGATAGAGGTGAAGCGGTGCAAGGTTGGTTTCATTCCCAACACATTTATCACACTTGACTTTCATTGGTTGAATTGCCTCGTGAATATGTATAATCATGTTTTTACAATCCCGACGTTCTACCTAACTTTTACCTTGAATACTGTAAAAGTGTTTTATGCTCAACATCCAAATTCAATGTATCCAATTTGAATTGTTATGTCGGCTTTGATATTACTTGGTAATATGCTCTAATCTTGCTCAGTGACATAACGTCTTCTCGGTTACTAACTTTTCTCAGTGACTTGGTGAATAACGATGGTCGACAAATATCACTTCTTCTCAATAATTGTCACTGTCACTGCTCAGTGACTTACTGTTCTTTGCTCAACTTGGTGCTTGTCACTGTTTAGTGCTTGATGTCTATTATGCTTTGCTTTACTCACTATTTGCCTTAGTGTATTTTACCTTTTACCGACTAGCTCCTTTAACTAACATGACTTTGACAAAACTAATGACAAAAAAATAACTCGGGTAGGAGTAACATAAACCCCTTTCTCCCTTGAAATTTGGCAGGGGATTTCAATGGAGTTTAAAACTTGGAAGAGAAAAGAGGGGGGGTGGTGGCTAGGTTGGATCCTTCAGCCATCTTCCTCAATGATAACATTGAGCTTTTGAATGTTATTGATGTGAATCCAAATAATGACATCTTCACTTGGAACAACAAGAGAAGCAGAGTGGATGAAATATTTGAGAGACTAGATAGATTCCTTGTATCCTGCTACTAGATAGGAGATAGATGGAAGACTACTTCTAAAATTTTGGATTGGAGAGGCTTAGATCATTGGCAAATCAAAATATATGTGATCTCTTCATGTTCTTGAAAAATTCCCTCTTTTAAGTTTCAACTCATGTGATTGCGAGACCCCTCTCTCTAGGACTTGGTCACATATTGGTGTTTTGAGGGGCAACCTTCTCATGGTGCAACTACGTATTCTTTTTTTATAAAATTGTTTCATGTGAAATATAAACTCAAGAAATAGAATAGGCAATATTTTTGGAATCTACACTTTAGAAAATAGATAAATCAGGATCGGTTGGATTTTATTACTTGATTGATTCAGGATCAAGGGCTTACTTTGGAGTTGAATCAAAAGGAGGTTATGGTTGTCAAAGAACTAGAAGAATGGGAGATTTAGGAGGAGACCTTTTCAAAATATTGGTGTAGAATTGACTAGCTACAGGAAGGAGATAGGAACATTATTTTTTTACCAAGAATTTTTGGGAGGTTATCAAATGGGATCCTTTGGAGGTGGTTCAAGAATCACATAACCAATAAGTAGGTGTTAAAAGCCATGAATTTTAATTTCCTATCCCTTATTCCTATGAAAGAGAATGTGAATAGACTTGATTAGTTTTGACCTATTGCTCTCTGTAATATGGTATATAAGATTATCACTAAACTTATTTTTGAGAGACCCAATCTATGCCTCTAAACTCTTATTTATAAATAGAAAGGATTTTTTGTTGTTGATAGATATATTTTGGATGGAATTTTGATTTCTATAGAGGCCATTCATTCCATGGCTACTTCTAAAGAGAAATCCATGTTTATCAAACTAGACATGGAAAAGGCTTATGATATAGTCAAATAGGTTTTTTGACAAAAGGTTCTTCGGGCTTTTGGATTTAATGGTGATTGGGTTAGCTAGCTTATGAGTTGTGTTTCCTCTATTTCCTTCTTGGTCTTGGTTAATGGGTAACCTTCTAATATTTTCAATGCCTCTAGGGGTCTTTGGAAGAGAGACTCATTATCTCCTTATTTGTTTATCATCATGACTAAGGGACTTGGTAGATTCATCAAATCCAAGGTTAGATGGGGCTTGATTCAAGGGTTGAGTTGGTGTGAGAATTTTCCTCCCTATTCTCACTTGTAGTATTCGGATGATACCACTTTTATGGGAAGGGCTAGAATCAATGAAGTTGTTGAATTCAGAAAGACTTTGAATACATATTTGGCTACCTCAGAGCAGAGACTTAATGAGACTAAGTATTTTAATAATTTATTTAATACTCCTGGTCTTATTCAAATAGGATAGCTAAGATTATCATATTTCCTATGGGTTCCCTTCCTCTGGTCTACCTTGGGATTTTGATTGGTGCGGGCTCTCAACGCGTGGAGTTTTGGAAGGAAATTCTGGACAAGTTTTGCATTATGGTTATCCATTGGACCTATAGATGGCTCTCATTATCTGGAAGAGTAACTTTGCTGAAGTCAGTGGTTCGTGCTCTTCCTATTTATAGATTTTTGTCCAGGTTTCTCCTTCTAGTTTTGTGAAAGAATTTGATGCTCTCTCTCATCAATTTCTTTAGTCTAGTAATTTTCTCTCTTCCAAGTGGCATGTGGTTAGATGGGATTCAGTTTGCAGACCAAAAAAAGATGGGGGTCTTCATCTTAGGCCTATTGTCTTAATGGGTCAGGTGTTAGCAACCAAGCTATAGTGGATATGGTGCACTTGTCAAGATCAAGATTGGCCTAGAAACATCACTCACAAGTACCTTAGGGGTGTTGATAGTATTCATGTGCCTCGATGCAACTTGATGGGTAAGGGCTTGATGATATGGGACACTCTCAAAAAAGGGGAAAAAATCATCAAAGAATGTATTTTTTGGATATGTAATAGAGGATTAGAGGATCGATTATGGCATGATTCTTGGGATGGTCATCCCTTGATTATCTCTTTGTTTCCTCAGCTTCAACCCCCTTGAGAAATTTTTGTTGCAGCTAGTTGTAATAGGGTGGAAAATTTGAAAACTACTATTTTAAGGGGCATGTTCAAGTGAAATGTTCGAAGATTCCTCAGGAATGGCCACAAGGTGGCACTAAAGAGAATCATCAGGTGTTAGCTAAAATTTTGGCTGGTAAATTTTGTAACTCGCTTCAAGATAGAGATGTTTTGGATTAGGTTCCTAACCCGAAGGGAAAATTTATTTTTGCCTCTAGTAACCAACCGTTGGAAAAGCAGTTGTATGGTTGGGAAGGTGTGCATTGGTGGAAACAAGTTTTGAATTTCTTCTCCTAGCCCTAGTGAAACTTATTCTTTGGTTGGTCTCGCAAAGTAGATGTCTCACTTCAGAGAATTTAAGGAAGAGAGGCTTACAGGGTCCGTTTAGATGTTCCTTTTATAAGAAGAATGAAGAATGTTTTTCCCATATATTTTGTCAATGTCCTTACTCTAGAGAGATTTGGCACCTATGGCAGGGAGCGTGGAATTATGCTTATGTTCATGTCACTTCTTTAGTAGAGTTTTGGGTTAGCCTGGGTCATCCTCTAACTAAATCCTCTTTTCTGTAGGTTTCTTGGATTCTTGGTCTGACTTTCATCATCTAGAATTTATGGGTGGAAAAGAACAAAAGGTTTTTTAGGATTCAAAAATGATAAGTGCTCTTATGTGGAGAAAAATATTTGTAGACATCAGGAAACTATTCTTACAAAATGTGATGTTACTAGACCTTTAGATCCTAGTTATCTTGCTGTGATAAGGAATTTGAATCTAATTTGAAATAGAGTTGGCTCCTCTACTGGAAGGAGATTGAGGAAATTCAAGTAGAAATATCACAGAGAAGGAAGTTGGCTTCCTCCTCCTAAGGGAGATTTTAAAGTTATACGTTGATGGGTCCTCTATAGGGAATCTTGGACATGCAGGAATTGGTGGTATTGGTAGAGATCAAAGTGGAAATGTTGTGTTATTTTTCTCTACCTATAAGGGTTGTCACTCTAATAACCTATGGAGGCTATAGTTATTCTTTGTGGTATAGAAAAAGGGTGCTCTCTTGGTTGGAAGAGGATTGTTTGAGTCTCACTCTTGGATTATGATTGATATGTTGAATGCTCAACATTTTGAGGAGGCTAAATTGCTGATTAGTTGTGGTAGTAAAGTAGATCCTGAATATTTGTTCCTTGCTTGATCATATTTCTTTCTATCATATTTTGCAGGAATAGAATAGGGCGGCTGATTGGTTGGGAATATGGGCTTTAGAGAACCCAGTTGAGTGGGATATGGATGATTGGGGCCCCTTGAGACCTGAGTATAAGGATGTGTTGGATAGGTTAATTATGGAGGACACTTGGGATGAGCGCAAGGTCACCATAAAAGGTATCACTTTTGAAATAAACGAAGAGGTTATAGCTCAAGCTACGGGGATTTCTATGGAAGGGAGGAAATGGAAGAAAGTGACGAAGTGCAAGGATGAAACAAACCAGCCTAAACTATTTCTTCAAGAAAATGGAGAGCCATGTCCACTTTCGTGGAGGTTTTAAACGTGAGGAATTTTTGGGGCCTTGGAATGAGGTATGCTTAATTATTATGAAAAACCTAACTCTGGACAGAAGATTTGGGACTTGCTATTATTACCATTTCCCTCTATTGAATCATTTTTTTGTATCATGAGGAAATCTCTCTTCCGTTCTTCTTGCTTCATTCTATTGAGTCTTTTGTGTTTGATGTGCGCGTGAAGAAGGATGCTAAAAAGAATTACTATATTTTGCACCAATGGTTGATTCTTTGCCTCTATAATTTCCACAGTGCTTTATGCTCCCTAGATTTGTTTCTTTGCAGGGTATCATTACTGACTCTACTAATTCCCTCACTCAGAAAGTTGTGAATCCTTCCCCTCTGGCCTCCTCCTCGAAGACCCCCATGTCTTCTAGGCAGAAACTCGAAAAAAACCTTCAGGGTCCCGTTAAGAACAAAAAGGAAGAGCAAATTAACATTGAGGATTCGGATGAGGAGGACAATGAAAGTCATCGGAGGTCCGTAGAATCGCCTCAAATTCTCGAATGAACAAAAAATTGTAAGGAAGAGATATTGTGAGGAGGAGGAGGAGGAAGATATGGAGTCTAGGGATGGTGAAGAGATGAAAAAAGTGAAGATTGAAGGGAAGAGTAAGAAGGGTCAGCCGAGGAATAACAGGGAGGAGGATAGTTCTGATACTGGTAAGGGAAGATGCACCTCGACTATGATGAGAGGAGAGAAAAGTATGGACTTCACCCATGTGTATTCCAAATTTAAGTTGAATTTTGTGGATCTTTCGGTGAAGAAAGTCGTAGAGGTGAATATGGAGCGATCTCCGCTCACGACAACTTATCCTCTTGGTGAATGGGGGAATGAGGCCAAAATGTATGCTATTGAAGGATGTCTGGAGGGGAAGAGGGGGGATAAGGCCAAGGCCTCTAAGATAAAGATGGATAATCACACTGTGGAGCTGCAACATGTGAAGGAGGAGATTCAATCTCTGAAGAGTAAAGTCAATGATCTTAATTCGAGCTTCACCACTCTGGCAGATTTCACGGTAAAGGTTATGCACTCAGCAACTACCACGCTGTAAATGTTGCATCAGGAGAACCTGAAGGGCTCTGCAAAGGAGAAGGACAAAGGGGAGCTATTCCAATTCATGGATGATGACTGGATTAAGCTACTGTCAAAACCGAGGAACAAACCCAATTGATCTTATTTTATTTCTTTTTATGTTGCTAAACTTTGGTTCGTTGATGAAGGCCTCTAAGGGTCTAGTTAATACTTGTTGTTTATGTGCTATTTATAGTATGGACTCTGATATTAGTATTTGTTGTATTACTAATGATAGTTTTAATAGGTTGGGTAAAATTTATTGTAGTAGTTGGAATATGCTTTTTGGTTTTTGTTGTATGACTACCAATTGTGTTGATAGTAGCTTCTTTGATAGAAGTTTTCATAGTTTAATATGGTTTGGTTTAGGAGGGTGGGTTGGTTGGTTTTTTATGTTAAAAAGGGGGATTGGCTGATTTTGTGCTATTTATGGTTATGTTTTGTTGGTGGATGCACGTCTTGTGCTTGATTTTGTTCCTATAATGGGTCAACCCCCTAGTTTCATTTGCTTTTAATATAAAAACAATCAATCTTAGCATAAACTATAAACCACCCTTTAATTACTTGATAAAATATAAATGCCATTTTAAAGCTAACCAGAGAAGAGCATTATTCTATCCACATTCGGGAAGCCTAGTTACAGATAAATAAGATAACCATCCAATATAACAAATACCTTACTAAAATATCCCTTCATAATAGTAGCTATCCGAAGCTAAACAAATCCATATCCCAACAATAAACTGTAAGATCTACTATAGCGCCTAGGACAGTCATCTCCTAGAGATAAATCACTGATATCCAAAATTCCTAAAGAGACAAAGGAGAGGAGAGTGGATAAGAGAGAATATATATATATATATATCTGTGTGTGTGTGTGTGTGTGTGTGTGTGTGTGTGTGTGTGTGTGTG
>MU224645.1:3748438-3773142 GCA_018584345.1 Thuja plicata
TATATGTGTGTGTGTGTGTGTGTGTGTGTGTGTGTGTGTGTGTGTGTGTGTGTGTGTGTGTGTGTGTGTGTGTGTGTGTGTGTGTGTGTGTGTATGTATATATATAAATATCAGCAAAATAAGACAAACAAAAGCCATCAAGCCATACAAAAGAAAAAGAAACCAAAATCATATAAGAATATAAGTATATATATATACATACATATATATGTATATACATACATGTATATGTATATCTATGTATATGTGTGTGTGTGTGTGTGTGTGTGTCTGTGTGTGTGTGTGTACACACACACACACACACACACACACACACACACATATATATAAGAAAGGAAAAGGAAAATATGGGAAAATAAGGGAACCACACAAAAAATAATGAAAGTAACAAGTAGGAAACCATTCAAACAAGACTCACACCATAAATCATCAAATAAGCTACAATAACCATAAACTGTATATTACTTCATATAAGGGTAAGTTTGGAGTGTCCCATAAGATATAAAATTCATAAAAAAAAGAGCATCCCAAAGGGAGAAAGTTCATTTATGCATTTAGTATGTTCTATCATATAATAAGAGTCTCATATACTTAACATGCCTAACTAGTAGCAAGTGGGAAATTTAAGTTGTGAGAGATTACCAATTTCCTGGATTCAAACCTATCCGAGCCTTCAATGTTTGATATTGGGTTCTCTAGACAAGTCGTGCATAGTGCCCTGCTTTAGGGATTGTTAAATCATCGTAAATATTTACCAGAACCTTTATTAAGGTCCACCAGAATATCCCATATGAAAATGCATTTGCAAATTTTCTTCACAATTTCCCTATCCTTTTCCAAAAACATGGCAACAACCAAGAACATGGAAGCTATGTCTAAATTTTCCCTATTGTGATCTTCATTGAAAATGTATTCATCACCAAAGATACGCATAATAGACCTAATAACAAAGTCATAGTTGCTCCTTAGTAACAACCCTTGTAAGAGCCATCTTCCGCTTATTACATGATAATATCACTGAGGTATCCATAGTTAGCCACGAGTAATTGATAATGAGAGAAGGAAAGTGTTTAAAAGGGGAGGGATGAACATCTAGATTATTTTATAGGGAGATAATCATAAAAAAAGTGGTATAAAAAACAAGAAACCAACTTCAAAAAATGATGAAGACAAAAGAAATTATTATGGACACCCATCGAGGTAAGACAAATACGTCATCATAAGTTGACATCATTGGATTATATCGACCAAGGAAGGGAATTGATGAAGGGTGCTCCCCTTATTAACACAAACACACAACAAAATTGAGAATAACAAGATTTGCAAAGACAGGAAATGAGCTTTCTATTATCCTCATGAAATAAAATTACAATATTATGAAATATAACATGCAAATTCATAAATATAACATGCATAGCCACATGGGCATTTTATTACAATGATCTGCATGCTAGAGCCACTAGTTGTATAACCCAAAACTACCCTAGACAACCCTACGGGTCTTCAATATGTAGGTAATTTTAACCGCCCAAGAAGATTCTAGAAATTAAACCCTAAAGTTTGAGGTCGACCATCCCTACGATATTATTATTCATTTTTATCACATTAGAATAGGCCCAAACAACTTCGAAACCCAAAAAGAAACTTTAACTTTTTCAAGTTCATGTAGCGCAACTTCTGGAGACCATAACTCATCACCCGTTGACCCGATGGCCTATTATACCCCATTTCATAAATGCCACAAAGTGCTCTACAATGTTAGGCTCATGCAAGATCCAATTATCCAAGGTTTTGACCCCATTTGGAGCCTCTAAAGCCTTCAAAACTAAGTTTGAAGTTTCTGTACCCTGTTGCCAATACCAAAAATATTCAACATCTACAAAACTAGACTTGATCTGGAAATCAAAATTTACTGGTAGACTGAAACAATCAAATTGAACCTCCAGGGAAGAAAATAGAACATTCTGAGATCAAAGAAAAAAATTACTAAAAATAGTAACTTTCCAGAAATAGAAACTCTGCACAAAATAACCCTTATTGAAAAGAAACTAGAAAATATTTTCGAGTGATGCAAGACTGCTCTTACAATCAGGATGCTCCTGCATCGGACACCTAGGGTAATTGGAGAAGTGACCCTATCACGTCTCAGGTGGTCAATGGAAAATCAAGACAGTTAACCTCCTCCCATGATAGTCATGATGAATCTTCTACATGTCATCCTTTCCATTTGACCAAATATTCTTCATATGTTTCATTCCTTGTGCTTCTACCAACACAACTGTCCAAAATGTTTCAATCTCCTCTATAGCTAAAGTAGTTGCTGGAATATTCCACTGTGCTTCTGTGACTTGATCCTCAACACCTCCCTCATAATATTCTGTCAAATCTGTAATGTTAAATACTGATGAAATATTTAGTTCACTGGGCAGCTCTACTTCATAATCATTACCTGAATCATGCTTCTTCATTATTTTACACGGTCCAAACTTATTCATCTTCAAATTATTATATGTTCCTACTGGAAATCTCCCCTTCTCAAATGAACCATGACTTCATCTCCCACCTGGAATTCTTTATGCCTCCTTTTCTTGTCTGCCTTAGCCTTAGCCTTGTACTGTGTATTCATTTTATGAATATGTTTCCTCACCTCCTCATGCAAATTCTTCAAGTGTTCTACTAAGTATCCAACTTCAGCACTACTTATCTCTCATTTTTCCAACTTTCTTAATTATGATGCATTTCTGGGACTACTTCCATACAGTATATGGAATGGTGATTTACCAGTGCTCCTATTGAAAAAATTATTATATGCAAATTCTGCCTGTGGTAAAACCAAATCCCATCCCTTTAGTTTATCTCCAACCAAGCATCTCAACAGGCTTCCCAAACTCCTATCCACAACTTCTATCTGTTCATTAGTTTGTGGATGGTGTGCTGAACTGAACTTCAAATCTATCTTCAAATTTTTCCACAAGGTTCTCCAAAAGTACCCAACAAACTTGGTGTCTCAATATGAAACTATGCTCTTTGATAATCCATGTAGTCTTACCACCTCCCTGAAAAACAATTCTGCTACATGAACAACATCATTAGTCTTCTTGCAAGGAATGAAATGTGCCCTTTTTGAAAACCTATCCACCACTACAAAAATGGAAACATACCCTCTCTGAGTTCTTGGTAGGCCAAGAACAAAGTCCATACTAATATCCTCCCATGGCTTCTCTGGCACAAGTAATGGCTGATATAACCCTGCATTCCGCTTCACTCCTTTTTCCATCTGACATACTCTACAACCTTGTACAAATTTCTTAACATCCTGCTATAACTGTGGCCAATAATAATTCTCACTAACCAGAGAAATGGTTTTATCTCACCCAAAATGTCCAGCCAGTCCTCCACTATGCTTTTCTTTGATTAGATTCTCCCTCGTGGAACTCTTTGGAATGCACAACTAACTACCTCTGAACAACATATCATCCTAGATTATGAAATCCAACCATTTGGTTTTATCCAGAGTAACAAGTTCTCTACAAGCTTTCCAAGCTTCGCCAAAATCTTGATCTTTGGGATACAAACTCTTGAGTTCCTTGAACCCAACAACCTCAATTTGCATCTCTATCAGCAAAATTAGTCTTCTGTTAAGGGCATCTACAACCCTATTAGACTTCCCACTCCTGTGTTTAAAAACAAAAGTGTAACTCTGCAAAAACTCAACCCATTTCAAATGCCTTTGATTCAACTTTCCCTGACTATTAAAATATTGCAAAGCTTAATGATCAGTAATAAAACAAATTTTTCTGGCAAAAGATAATGTCTCCACTTCCTCAATGCCTAAACTATAGCATAGAGCTCCTGCTCATAAACAAAATGTTTTCTCTTGGCATCATTCAACTTCTCACTAAAATAAGCAATGGGTTTACCTTCCTGACTCAAAAATGTCTGAATAGAATTACCACTAGCATCACAATCTACTTGAAACACCTTGTTAAAATTTGGAAGTGCTAAAATAGGTTGTTTTGAAAAAACAATTCAAAACTCTTATCTACCCCTATAGTCCACTTAAACTCTTTCCTATCCCCTCTCATTGTTTCAGCCAAGGGTCCACAGATACTACTGAAACTTTGAATAAACTTTATGTAAAATCTACCCAAACCATGAAAAGATCTTACCTTAGTAGCACTCCTTGGGGTAGGCCATTCAAGGATAGCCTTCACCTTCTCTGGGTCCATTTTTAGACCTTCTGCTGAGACTACAAATCCCATATACACTAATTCCTTCTTCACAAAGCTGCACTTCTTTAGATTAATCAATAAATTATCTTCCCTTAACTTCTCAAACACCTTACAAATATGCATTATATGTTCTTCTAATGTCTTATTTAAGATCAAAATATCATCCAGGTAAACAATGACAAACTTACCAGAAATTCTTTTAGTACTTCATTCATGAGCCACATGAATGTGCTCGGTGCATTGGTTAGCCCAAAATGCATGCCTGACCACTCATACAAGCCCCCCTTCGTCTTTAAGGTTGTCTTCCATTCATCTCCTTCTCTGATCCTGATTTGGTGATATCCACTCTTTAGGTCTATCTTTGTGAAATACAAATCTTCACTCAAACAATCCATAATATCATCCATTCTTGGCAAGGGAAATCTCATGTACTTGATAGTGATCTTATTGATAGCTCAAGAATCTATACACATCCTATATTCTCCATTCTTCTTTGGTTCTAATACCATTGGTACAACACATGGGCTCAAACTCTCCCGTATCAATCCCTTTTGCAACAACTCATGCACTTGTTTGTTCATTCCTCACTCTCTGTTGGAGTCATCCTATGGGTTGCCTTGTTTGGAAAACTGGCCCCTTGGGATCAAGTCCATCTGATGACTGATCTTTTTCACTGGTGGTAATCCATCAGGTACATGATCAGAAACAATATCTTGAAACTCCTCCAACAAGTCTGCAACTTCTGCAGGTACATCTTCTACTTCTTCTTTACCCACTTTTGGAATTAGGGAAAAACACATATGCTCATGTCTATACCTTCTAAGAACTTTCTTCCATCAACTAAACATATTTTGGCATTACTACATACCTTTTCTCATGTTTCCTTCAATGGCTTCAGCTTAAGTTGGACTCCATCCTTTGTCAAAGAATAAGTAATATCATGACCATCATGTATGGAACGTCTGTCGAACTGCCAAGGCCTTCCCAACAACAAATGACATGCATCCATGGGGATGATATCGCAAAGTACCTCATCTCGGTAACTTCCAATCTTTAACTTCACTAAGCACTGCTCATTGACCAGGACCTTGTGGTCATCCTGCACCCAAGAAATTATGTATGGACAAGGGTGTTTTTCCCTTTTCAGCTTTAACATTGTGACCATTTCTTCTGATACTATATTATCAGTGCTTCCACCATCAATAATCACATCACAACACTTATCCTCACACTTGCATCTAGTGCGAAATAGGATCTTCCTCTGATTTGAGCTCTTCTCTTCATTGATCAAGATCCTCCTGACAACTACAGTTTCTCCTCTCTCAACATCATCTGAGTGTTATGACTGAGCTTCTTCATTTGCATGTGCAACTCGTGCATGGCCTTCAATCCTCATATCGGTCCTTCCTTGACACTGTGGGCATTCATAGGCTCGATGTCCTTCTCCACAATGGAAACATGTCCCACGAAAACCTCATCTTCCTGGTCCTTTCCCTCTTCCTCTTCCTCTCCTACCCTATTATTTTGATCACGAAAATGATTGAAATTATTTCCCCTCTGACTCTAACTGCTACTTGACTCATCATTCTTTTCCTGATCTTCATTTCGGCCTCCATAAGACTGTCCGCCAGATCTTCCACCACGACCTCTTCCAACTTGCTTGCTTTCAAACTTCTTGTTCAAATTCTCTTCTACTCTTAGGGAAAACTAGTATGTCTCTTCAATACTGGTCATTTTAACCAGACTCAACTCATCCTGAATACTTGGCCGCAACCCATGAAGGTAACAAACAAATTTTTCCTTCTCAGGTTCTGCATGACCCGTTCTAATGAGGACTCAGTAGAAATCTTATCTATGCTCATGCACAAATTTTCCTGCTTGTTTCAACCCTTGAATTTTCTTTAGTAGGTCAAGCTCATAATCAACAGGAATGAATTGTCTCTTTAATTTCTCCACCATTCGGTTTCATATTGTGATTTTCTCCTTTCCTCTTCTATTCGTCTCCAACTGAATCTCCCGCCACCATATTTTGCATGGCCCTTCAGTTTGGCCTTTGAAAATTTGACCCGATATGGATCTTCGACATCTTCATACTCAAAATATTCTTCTAGATCATTGATCCAATTGATCAACTCCTCTGGGTTAAGATTTCTCAAAAATGTGGGAACTTCAATCTTGGGTCTCTTTCCAATCTTGAAATGGCCCTCAAAATCCTATCCTCCTCAGGATCTCTAGGCGCTTCTGGTGCTTCCTAATCACCTTGTCCTTCTTCTTCGAATTCCTCTTCACTTTCATCTCTACCCGCAATATTCACTCCTCCATGCAGCTCCTCTTGCAATGCTTGCACTTGTCTCTAGAGGTCTCTAAAACCCTCTTCTGTCACACCTGCAGCTCTTTCGCCACAGTTCCTTCATGGATGCATTTTTTACTCTTATCACTGAAACCCACAACCACAGTCCTGGTGCAAATTGCCTCATAGTCAGTGATTTTTCTACACACTTAGGAACTCTTGCTCTGATACCACTTAAAGAAGGGTGCTCCCCTTATTAAGACAAACACAACAAAATCGAGAATAACAAGATTTGCAAAGACAAGAAATGAGCTTTCTATTATCCTCAATGAAATGAAATTACAATATTTTGAAATATAACATGCACATTGAGAAATATAACATGCATAGCCACGTGGGCATTTTATTACAATAGTCTGCAAGCCAGAGCTACCAGTTGCATAACCCATAATTGCCCTAGACAACCCTACGAGCCTTCAATATGTAAGCAATTTTAACCGCCCAAGAAGATTCTAGAAATTAAACCCTAAAGTTTGGGGCTGACCATCCCTAAGATATTATTATTCATTTTATTACATTAGAATAGGCCTAAACAACTTCGGAACCCAAAATAAATTTTGACGAAACTTTAACTTTATCAAGTTCAGGTAGCGCAACTTTCGGAGACCATTGCTCATCACCCGTTGAGCTGATGGCCTGTTATAACCCCATTTTGGAAATGTCACGAAGTGCTCTACAATGCAAGAATCGTGCAAGCCCTAGTCAACCAAGGTTTTGACCCCATTCAGAGCCTCTAAATCCTTCAAAACTGAGTTCAAGGTTTCTATACCCTGCTGCCAATACCGAAAATTTTCAACATCTACAAAACTAGACTTGATCTGGCAATGGAACTTTACTGGCAGGTTGATACAATCAAAGTGAACCTTCAGGGAAGAAAATAGAACATTATGAGCTCAAACGAAAAACTTACTAAAAATAGTAACTTTCCATAAATAGCAACTCTGCACAAAATAGTCCTTATTGCAAAGAAACCAGAAAATATTTTTGGGCGATGCAAGATTTCTCTTACAACCATGATGCTCCTGCATCAAGAATTATCATAACAATCAATAGGTAGTGCCCTAAGTCATTAATATGCAAGGGGAAACTTATAAGTATATATATAATCAACAAAATAAAATATATTTATATATACATATATTTGTATGTCTCCATATATGTATATGTGTGTGTGTAGAAATATATATATATATATATATATATATATATATATATATATATATATATATATATATATACATATGCTAATGCTTGTGACAGTAAGGAGTTATATATGAGATGTATATGCCTATCTCTGTGTCTAACAATGTATGCATATTACCTATTGGCGTATACACACACACACACACACACACACACTTGAATTGTCTTCCCTGTATATATAATTGAAGGTAGTTTTCTTAAGGGATTTACTCAAGTGTAGGGCCCTTGCTAGTATTGAATTAAGTTTCCAATTCGAAATTGATCCCTTTCTTAATGTATTAATCATAATTGTTGAACCCCCCTCTATATCCAATTTCTCTACCTTCATCTCTTTGTAGATCAACAATCCTTCAACTAGAGCCATAAACTATGTCATTTTATTAGTCTATATAACTATTGGTTTTGCACATTTTGCTATTTCCTTTCCTTCCAAGTTGTCCAGACAACATCCTATGCCTGCTTGTCCCGGGTTACCCCGCGAGGCACCATAAAAATTGAGCTTGAACCACCCTTTTTTTTGAGTCTTCCATCTACACTCAACTCTTTTCTATTTATTTCCTTCTTCCCCAACTCCAACATAAGGAGGAATCTTCAGGCCATTCTACTTCTCTCTTATCCTTTTATCCCAATAGGCCATCCTTGCGTCCACTTTGTGTTGATTCATAATCCTACTGTTTGATATTTCAATAATAGATGCCTCAATTTTATTTGTTAGTTGTTCCCCGTTCAACTTTTTTCCTTTGAAAAAGCATCTGTTGCACTCTTTTTGTAACTTCCATTTAACAATAGAAGGTTCTATTAACCATAAATTTCTATACAAACAATTCTTTTGATAACTAGCCATAAGTGGAACAAGATCAAGATGGTGTTAGGAAGGGATGAGATGCATCTAAACTTATTACATAACCATTTCCAGCACTGATTAGAGAAATTACATGTTAGTAGTATGTTATTTGCAGTCTCTTCTGCTTACTCACATAGCGGGCGCCTACTGGGACCCTCATAGCCCATTCTTTTGAGCTTATTTGTTGTCAACATATTTTTATGCAAAGAAATCCAAGAGAACATTCTAGCCTTGGGTAGACAACTCTTGTACCAACATAATTTTGGAGGGATATTAGTTTTAGTTCTTAGTTGTGTATTGATGAGATACTCATACCCATCCCTAGTATTATACTCTCCCAATTTAGAGCCTATCCAAGCCAATCTGTCCTCACCTAACTAGAAGGTAATGTTCCCGTCTTCTAAGATTCTAGCCAGATCTCCCCTTCCCTTTTCTGGGATATTAATGTTAGCCCAAGATTTCCATGTCCATCCAGGAGCAATACCTTCATCCGCTATTTCTATATAATATTTAACATATTTACCCCATTGTGTTTCCAAGATATCTTTGGAGTTTACAAAGCTAGATAAATTTTCAATTGATGCATATCCTCCCCAAGAGTTTGACCAAAATAGAGCTTATTCTCCATTACCTAGGTTCCATGTTAATCACTTATTGTCTATCTTTCCAGACACTGAAGTGTCCATTTTCTTCTTCATTTTCCAATTCACCTAGTCTTGAATTGTCTTCCATGTATATATGATTGAAGGTAGTTTTCTTAAGGGATTTAATCAAGTGTAGGGCCCTTGCTAGTATTGAATTAAGTTTCCAATTCGGAATTGATCCCTTTCTTAATGTATTAATCACAATTGTTGAACCCCCCTCTACTGAGGTAGGAATAGGGATGAAAGTCTCAATACTAGTAGGAGGTGGACTGAAACCAAGTTCTTGGGAACAATCTCTAATAGTTTTGACATTGTTATCAATAAGATGAGAGATAGTACACAAGACATTAACACCATGTTAATCATTGTGAGTTAACTTTCTCAAATCATCAACTAAGGAGATGGCCTCAAGATTGGAGTTTTCTTGTCCTAACCATTGCTCAATTTTTTCAAAGTCATGGGAAAGCTTTTGGAATTGCATATGAGGAACTCTTAAGGTATCATCTTCATCATGAGAAGAATACAAAGAATCATTCTCAACAATAGTAGGAATGTTATTAGTAGGCATGTTTGTTTCATTAAGATTCCAAGGAAACAAAGAGGACTCTAGATCAAAGGAGCCCATAAGTCTACGACTTCTCCTAACTAGAATGCTATAGGCAAGACTCAATATAACACATGCACAATAAAATGGAAGGGAGATAGATCTAAGAAATATAAATATTAACTTTGAAAGGAAATATGCAAATATTCATTAATTTTATGCAAAATGAAATGAACTAAGCACAATTGGACATGAAAGTAATCAAGAGCATATCAAACTATCAAATCAAACATAAGGATCCAATACACAAAGGGAATATAATGCCAAAATCATAATGTAAGTGTCATGTGTTGGGTTCACCAAAAATGTACAGGGTGAAAAGGGAAGCAATGCAAAGGGGTAGATTACTCCTCCTTTTCAAACTTGCACATTTTGAGGAAAGATGTCCCAATAGGCTCAAGAAGGTCCTAAGCACTAATTGGGACAATGATCCTTCGCTAGATATGTAAATTTGAAATGAGGAGAGGGAAAATGAATATGGTAATGCAATGTAGAAGGCCAAATATGAAAATATAGACAAATCGAGAAATTAAAGACAAATAAATAACTACCAAAAACTAGAAATAACTTGAAATGGGATCTAGACAACACAACTGACCTGTGGTATGAATCTGAGCTGAAAATAAAGGGAACAGAACATTTGAAATGTTTTGTTCTCGGGAACAGAAAATTTGAGCTGACGCGTTCCTAGTGTTTTGTGCTAAACTTCCAGGGTTGCTCCATCAGATACATGATCTTTTCGTAAAAGTTATGATAGTTTTGCTACTTGTTCCTGCACATAGAAAATTGGGGAAAAGGTTGGATAAATAGGTTTTCCTTAGTCAAGCCCCTATTTAGGAATAAACCTTGAACATGAAAGGAAATTGCATAAAGGAATGTGTTGGTGTTTTTTCCTGCTACCCCTGATTCTAAATGACATACCAAGACTTCAACACTGTTGATCCATAAACCAAGGACAAGAAAGTCCAACATTGACAAGGCCACAAGACCTCCTACACTTTGAGCTCCACAAGACTTGGCGGGTGTACCCTTTTATATATATGCACATATAATAAACTCATAGCAAATAGAAATTACAGACCTACAAAGTGGATGTTCTCAGACCTACAAATAATGGATATTCAATATTTTTCCGTTCTCACAAATCCCATTTGCTTTGACTACAGCTGAGAACATAATTTAACATAAATCTTCTCCAACAAACGTGAAAGGGAAAATGATTTAAAATTGAGATTGGTTCCACATGTTGAAAACAAAACCCATGGTCAGTGCCTTCTCAGGGCCACAAAGGCAACCCACAACAAAAAAAAATAAAAAAAATGCATTGAACAATTCCTTGTTTTGCATTGAAAATATCTGCATTGCATTTGCATCCTAAATCTGTACACTTTACATCAGACACTTTGATCTTTCAACTTATGCCAACTATAACATATTTGATCTGCTTCATCATCCTTTAAAACTGAAAACATTCTTCTTGTTCCTTGTTTTGCATTGAAAATATCTGCATTCAGTTTGCATCCTAAATCCGTCCACTTTACACAAAAAAAATCCCCTTCTTGTTCCTTGTTTTGCATTGAAAATATCTGCATTTAGTTTGCATCCTAAATCCATCCACTTTACACAAAAAAAAAACAAAAAAACTCCCCCTTTTAACTGCATTTGTCTTATTGTATTTTCACCTCTTGATAAAATTTGTCATTTGTCATTACCCACTTTTATTTTCATCTTTAACCAAAATCATTTCACATGCCATAATTATCTTTTGCAAAGCCCCCTTTACTTCTGGATAATTTATCTGGCAACATTGTAAAATATTCAACCTTCTGCTCCAAATATGAAATATTAAGTATCTCTTTTCAATGTTGCCATACATTTATGCCTGCAACATTCTTGAAATTAATGAGACATTTCTTTTTGATAAAATCCCTTCCTCCTTGAACTGTATTTCCACATTTTGCATCCATGTTTGCCAGAACATCTTCCAAGCAGCACTTCACAGGCATGGAAAGCTAGTAAAGGTTATGGGGTTTGGCTGTACAGCCACCCACAATAATTATTTGAAAGTTCCCAAAGCCAGTTCATAAATTTATTCTGTATATATATCAATGCTACAATTGCAAACATGAGAGGGCTGATCACTCACCCCATGTTTCTGTGCCAAAGTCCCCAAACATTTCACAGGCCTTGTCAGTGCTTCAATGCCTTAATGAACCACTGCCTGATTTTCAATTTTTATCAATCACATGAAGATATCTCCCTTAACTATAATAATAATGAATAAATTTGGTTGCATCTGCAAAATACATTTTCTATAGAGTAAAATAGACTTCTTGTTGCATTATGATTTTGTCAAAAATCACATCATTCATTCCTATGGCCCCTCACAATATGCATATTTTCCTTTGTATTTCTTTGATGAAAAACCCCCCCTGTTAGAATATTTGCACAGGCATGAAAATTCTGGTTTAAATTGTTGAATCTTTGAAGTTTCTAAAACATATTCATAAATCCAATCTGTGCATTTCATGTCATCATCGCAGCCATGAGGGATTTTAAATCAAATGGCACATGTACCGTATGCATATTCTGTATGTGCTTCTACGTTTTGAACATACATATCTTCCAGAGCATTTTCATTTCAATATCTGACAAAATCCCCCTTACCTTGAATGTTGATGAACACCCCTACTCTGTTCTGAAACTCCCGAATTCGCATTGGCAACGAGGATCTTGGCAGTGGTTTCTGATTCTGGGCTTTACACCCGCTGGTTGCATTAGCTTGAAAGTTTACAAAACATTTTCTGCATATCCCTGTTATCATTTCAAATCATCCTTTAAATGGTGAAATTTGGGAAGATGCAGACACGGGTTGTGGAATCAACAACATACCTATCGATTGCATTTGCTTTGAAGTTTCCACAGCCTTTTTTCCAAACGTATTTTGAGCAGCTCCAGGAAACACGGGATCCACAAGATCAGATTTCATTGAGGCATTTACTTGAGAGTCCTCTGCATTTTTTATTTGACAAATCCATTCTGAATCATTCATTTAGGCTTTATTGAATGCCCATACCTGCTTCTAAAGAAAAACCTGCACACACTTTGGCTTTGATCAATGGAGAGATTCTACTCAAAAGCTCCCATTAACGCACAACACATGCAATGCTGGCAAAAATGGTGGAACTTGGAATTACACCTGCAAATAGTATTCACATGAGAAATTTCTGAAACGAATTCAACAAATATATTTAGTACATTCCTTGCAATCATCGTTGCGTCCATCAGTTACATCGGCATCGCTGAAAATGGTTGTTGTTCCCAACTTCAAACACAAATCCTAACACAAAAACTAACATCCCCTTTTTAGCGGTCATAAAAATTGTCTATCACATAGTCACAACTCTTTTCACGGCATCATCTCCCACCTTGCTAGCTAGTAACTAGCAATTGCACCTCAACAAGGTGCAATGGTTACGTTGATAGGAAGATATACTTCTTAGGTAATATATTGAAGGGTGGGGAGAAAAATTTGAGTACTTTTAATCCTATCTAAGAGGAAAATTAACTTAATCTTATGTATTGATAACACCTGATAGATTACAAGTGTATGCTTGTTGCATTGTGAATTGAACAACTTTAAAAATCTCCTATATTCTTGTGCAATGAAATAACCTCTCATTTTGGTACGTGAAGGTCGTGAGTCCTCATGTTAGGGTGTGGTCCCATGAGGGGGACTTCAAGATCTATTTTTAGGGAGTGGGTGGTCCTATGAAACCCAAAAAAAGTATGCTACTGGATAAATTAGAATCTTTTCCTCAAAAGTAGCAGCGCCTACGTTTGAGGGTACAAATTTGAGCAGGTGGAAAAGGCGGGGGGCTAGAAATTGCCCCACCAGCTTAGGCTTTTTTTCCTGCCACTTGTCAATCATATAAAAATTTCCAATCCTTATCAATAAATTTTTAAAACTTTATTTATTTATTTAGTCAAGTGAATTGAATATGTTAAAATAAAAAAATTTATGAGACCGCCCACTTCCATAAATTGTGGAGCTTAAACTTTTAAAAATAACCTCCACTACAAAATTTATGGGACCTCCCACTTTAAAATAATCCTAAAAAATCTCAGCTACACCCACTGAAATTTTTTAGGAAGCCCCCTCCATAGGACCGCACCTTTAGATACTGGAAAAAAAACTCGTCACCGGGGAAAAAAGGACTATGCGACCGTTGAAATATGACTTTTTAGATATTTTTATAGCTTGTGAATGCTCAAAATTGTAATTTGATATGTTAGAAACCATGCTCAGGGAATAATTCTTTCTTCGGACTACAAAGATTTGTTTTAAAAAAATATGTTTGTGGGTAGATGGTTTTACATAAGATCTGTGCATTGCAGGTGAAAACATACAATTTGAGAGGCACCCGTCTGAAGAATTATTGTACAAACCATGTAATGGAAATATGGGAAAGGGAGAATATACGCAAAACACTGTATGGATTTACAACGCACTGAGATCTACTCTACCAGGTGCATTGTTTTTTACCCCTTTGTCGATGGAGATTAACTAAGAGGAAAAAAATGGCCATTGAAACCACTAAAATGTTCCAGACCTAAATTGATCTACAAACCACTATTGGGATAATGGAAAGGATGTGTACTAAGAGGGGAGGGGTGAATCAGTACCCTTAAAACTTTTTGATCAAATCTTGTTAACATTGTTCTTCATTAACCGATTGAGTAGATTCACATATACCAAACATGTAGTATCAATACTAAAATGTAAATGCATGTAAAGTAAACAATAAACATACATAATATTAAGTACTCATGACACTAGTATTTTGATATCACAGAAAACCCTTGTTAGAAGGTAAAAACTGCGGTGGGGATGAGACCCACAAAACTTCACTACTGCAGAAATAAAGTTAGCATGTTAAAGCTTTACAAAATGATCACTTATGATGATCTTACCCTGTTAGGAGTAACAATAAGATTGATTAGATCTACCTCGTGTGAGGATTTTGCAACACAATCTATGTGTGCACTTGGTTAAGAGATTTACAATAAGACGGTTAAGTCTACTATGTTAAGAGATTTAGAAGTCTATTACAATTGTTAGAGAGTAACAAAAGTTTCATATGAAACATATACAATCTTAGTATTGTTGATATAGATCCATTAAGTTCATACAAAAATATATCACCTCAATGTGAATGATAATACCTTCTGCTCTGTTCCGCTCGGTAGCCTTGTCTTAGTTCTGTAATCTGATTTCTGCAATGTAGTCTCTTTCTCTGAAAGTCCCTTGTCTGATCTCTAATGTCTGTTGTATGGTGGCTACTTGATCATTTCTTGATCAACATACATAACAAAATTTGACATCTATACATTTATATATCAAACAATATGACCTAATTAAGGTTTAGCAATTACATCCTTATCCTAAGATCAACATTGTACAAAATTTACCTTGATCATCTACACATGGGAGACAAACAATTAATGTTATAAATCCATAATTAATGTTCTCCTCGATCATGTAAACCGTTATCTAGGTCGGCTAAAAAGTTGTTACATCAAATGATGCGCCATAACAAACTTTTCGGTGGTCTATGTTCCACTCGGTTATTGTTGTCTCTCGGTGCTTGGAGTTGTCTATGTATCTTAGTTATACTGGTGTTCGGTTATGCTGTGTAGCTTGGTGTTGTCTTTTGTTCGGTATAGTCTGTCTACTCGGTAATCACTGTGCCTGATTGACTCTGGCGTGATTAGTGCTCTTGGTTAACTCTGCACTTCAGTGATATAAACTGACTGTCTTGTTTGACTTTGTTACCGACTGTCCATTATGTATGCTTGATAACTAATGACAACTTCAATGCACAATTGGAGTAACACTCTCCCCCTTTGGCATTAGTATCAAAAACTTAGTACTGTACATAATACTATAGAAAGTGACTCCCCCTTTGTACATGCTCTCCCCCTTTGTATATACTCGGTATATGTATATAAACTCATAAAAATTATAGTATCCCTCTTTGTATACATATATACATAGATTTCCCCCTTTTTTGAAAATAATGACAAAGGCGTATAACTTACAGTTTGTCAAAAATATTGGGATGAGCAATCTTGAGTGTTTCCAATAACTTCTTCCATTCCTCCTTTGAATACTCGAGGGTGAGTGGCTCTAGATTTAGCTGAGCATGCATATCATATATGCTTTCTGTCACTGATAACTCTGGGGTGGCAATGAGATTCTTTACCAATGTCACATGTTTTTGCATCATGAATAAATGTGGTAGTAACGTTTCCTGGAGCTCAGTTACTTGTTCTTTGATTTTTTCCTCTTCTTTATGTAGGTCTAGTCTTAACCTCTTGTTTTGAATTACCTTGGTGTAACGCATCTATAATGCATGTTGCTCAGTTCATAGACTCTGTGCACTAACCTTTAGATCTTGATCTATTTGCTTGAGTTTTTCACTAATCTCGGTAGTGAAGTGTTCTAATGTGCATAACTGTTGTAGAATTATAATGGCTTCAGATATGATAGCTTCTAAACCACTTACAAGTTCTGATAGAGTTACCTTATGTACTGCCACTGCCTGGCTGATTTTATCTGTAACTTTGTATTGGATCTTCTTCTCTTCCCACTCTTCTAATTTCTGCTTGGCCTCAAGGTCAAGATTGTCAATTGCCTCGATGAGCAATTTAAGTTGTTCCATTATGGGGGCTCGTTCATAAATGTTGCACTTTTTTCTTCTAGTCATAGCTTGTCTTGTGCTGCTTTTATGATGCAAAGTTCTCCATATTTCTTCAGTGTCTCTAGATCAAGTGTCCTTGGATCCCACTCAGGAATCTCTATGATTTCATCTAGTGTAACTGTGTCCTTGGTTCCTTTCTTCTTCTTCTTCTTCTTCTTCTTGCCTTGACCACTTGATTATGGTGATAGTGCTAATGCTAACTAAGCCTTTTTCTCAATTTCTGACTTTTCTTGCTTGGTACTCAGTGTGGAAACTTGATGTGGTGCCTCAGTAACTAACCTTGTGTCTGTAGTAGATGTATCTACTGTCTTGTCAGGAGTCTCTATATTACCTTCACCTTTCTCTTCTGTAGTATCAGTGGTATCCTTAGGTGTATCATCTTGTGTTGTTCCACCACTATGCTCAGAATCTTTACCGTGATATTCACCCTTATCTTCATGTCTATCTATAATCTGCTCGAGTGGCTTCTGCTGTGCTTCAAACTCAATTTCAATTGCTTTGACCAAATAGGTAACTGGCCAGGTGCATCTGCTCGGGCGACCTGTGATGTGTCTTGCTCATCTATAGTCTCGGTTGCTTTGATTGACTCATATTCCTTGGTTTTATCATACGGATCACCTTCGGTTACATCAAGTATTGTGATCTCTGGGTGACCTAAATTAGTCATTTGTTTAGGAATATCGTCTAATACATCATCTATTGTTGCATCATCAACTATTATAGGTTCTGTGCGTAGTCCAGTACATGCAACATCATTTAATTTCTCGGTATCCTGAATGTCCTCGGTTGGATTCAATAGTTCATTCCAAATTTTGGTGCCCTCAATATCCACTTCCTTCATATTTCCTTGTAGCATATTCAATGTTCTTTGTTTCTTCAGAAATTGCTTGGCATATTGTCTCATTATATCATGAATTTCCTCAACTATGCACTCATCTTTTATAAGTGTGAGAGTTGCTTCTCTCATCTGTTTCTCAATTTGGAGTGCATATGTCCATCTTGATGATATTTTATCATATAGTTATGATGGAATAGAAGTAGCAAACTCAACTGGAACTTGTTTAAAGTTAATCATCATACCTATGATTTCTTCTTCTACTTTTTCCTTTTGCTCGATAGTCAAATCAGAATATGCTTGTATCTTCGGATGTGCTAACTATCTGGTTGTCTTGATTGTCTTTACAATATCATCAATGGTTTGTGATGGCTTATTCTATACAACCTTGAATTGTTCTGGATTTCCATTAGAATCATCCTTGTCATCTTTGTTTCGCACATATTTCCTCTTTGATCTCAGTGTAGTAGTAGTACCCTTCTGCTTCTGTGTTTGGTATGTAAATTTTGGTGAGGGTCTTGTTATTTTTGCTACACCTTTCTTCAAAGGCGGTGAATCCTTAGTCACTAACCGTGAGCTAGTCTTTGATGGTGATTCAATCTTAGTTTTCTTGCTCTTTTTGGCCTTAGGTGCCTTAACTGGTGCTACATCTGATTCAGTTTCCTCAGTATCATGTTCTGGTTCCGCTTCTTGACCGACTGAGGTCTGCTCCTCAGTTTCCTCTTCAGATTTGTTCAATTCTTCATCGATGATTGCAAGTTTCCTCTTCAAGGTTTTGACAATCTTTGTCTTTTTCCTACCCAATTGTTGTACTTACAATGAAATTTCCATTCAGGTCTTTGCCTCTTCACAGGTGCCAAATCTCAAGGCAAATTTGTCAACATGCTCATTTAACAAAATCTCAATAGCCTCAAATGCAACATCAATATCTAACTCATAGTCCATTAGAGGTATCCATGCAATCCTCAGATTTGTTGCTTTGATTAATGTTGTATCTGCATCTACTACAAAAAAAATATCATCTTTGTATTGTTCTACTATTTGTATAGGAATCTGGGATCTCTTTTCCATCCTAGCTTTGAACTTAAAAAAATACTCATTCATTACAGGTTCAAAGTTCTTTCCTAGACTAGTACTCATTTCACCAATCTGTACTGTAATCGGTCTGCCTGTCTTCCACTTAACTTTACCAATTGAAGGAAATAAATTTTGCATGTAGAAGAATATGCAAAGTAGTAATGATCTGAACTTACATGCATTTGTCTTTGTTGATCTTATGGTTCTCATGTTTGTGCATGAAGAAGAATATGCAAAGTAGTAATGAACTGAACTTACATGTATTTGTCTTTGTTGATCTTATGGTTCTCATGTTTTCTTCTAGTTGCTTCTGCAATAACTCAGAAAGATCGAGTTGTAGTCCTTTCTTAACTATTTTATAGGCTATATCAACAACTCCACATGGTACATTATATGGTCTGCTAGACTGGAATATCTTATACCCAATGGCATAAGCACTGAATCTCAGTTCAGGATCATTGATGCAGTTGACCTTCAAACCTCTACCATCCCACTCGGCTAATGTTAGCCTTTCCAACTCGGTTCTCAGTAGGTGTCTTAGGGCTTTGGTTTTATCGGATATCAGATATCTTGTAACTGCATTAATGACATCCATGGTTATCTCCTTAGTCTCATCTAGCCAGATTTTTCCATCATGTACTCTGCTTAGTACAATGCGGATCCATTTGTTGTGAAAGACCTCCAAAAAATATAGAGGATGAGTTAATCCTTTAACCTCTAAGTGTTTATCATCTTCTTTCATCTTTTCGTCTGTGCACAATGATTGGTATGTAGACATGAGCTCAAAATCTTCAATTTCACCAATTTTGCAATGTATGTATGCACGCACGTCTTGCACTAGCAAAACCCTAGGCGGGATAAACGAAAATGCACCTTGATTGTCTGGTAGGGCTGCAACCCGTGGATGGATCTTGTAATTTGGTCCCATGTAGGTGGAGTTCTTCACCAAAACAACCTTCTTATCCTTATCTAGCTTAGCTTTTTTTGTTCGTGATGAAGATGCCATGATTTATGTATTAGGGCTTCCGTAAAATGTGCTTGAATAAATCAGTGAGGGCAGAATGTGTAGTAACTAACCTCTGTATGCTCGGAATCTGCTTAAATCTCTGTTGAATGCACAAAAAAGTTTTTCTGCAACTTAATTCTCCTTTCTTTGTTCTGCTCTATGATCGCATTGTGAGCAAATGAGCTCACATGGACCAAATATATAGTAAATGACTTAGGGTGGTGCATTAAATGCTCTTCACCAACCACTCGGTGAACAAACATCATGCTCAGTTAACACTAACAATGCTTTAGCTCGGTGAGTCTACCATATACTCGGTTACCATAGTAACTCGGTTACCATAGTAACTCGGTTGTCTTTTTACAATTTTACCAACTGACAGTTCTAACTTGGTACATATTAACCGACTCAACTCGATCATAGTGATAAAAAATATAATACCATAGTGCATCTTAATTCATGCTAATTTGGAATTTGTGCAATAAATATAGGAACTGATGTAAGATATAACATTGTAAAATATAGTTCCATACTTGCTTGTATTGCTTAGTTGGAGACGATGGAGCCACCTAATCCATTAGATGAAGTGTCACCGACTGTTGTGCTTGGTCTTGCATTATCATTTGATGCTCTTCTCCACATTTGATTTTTGATCTTCACAATTTCCTCGATTGTATTGTCATTCCCATAACTGTTATATTTAGTCTACACAATCTCTGCTTAAGTGACCGACTATGTGATAGTGAGAACATGCCATTCCAGAGCTTGACCAATTCCTAGACTTGGTTCGCCATTATCTCATACAATTTTCTGCTACGTGTCCATATTTACCACATGTTTCACAACTGCTCCAAGTCTTGTAATCCCATGCATAAGCATTGCCTTGTCTTCTCGGTTGATTTACCTTTTCTTGTCCTTTAGGCTTCTAGATTTTCTTTGTGTTCAATCTGCATGCTTGAGTTGTATGACCATCCATGTTGCAATTTTGACAGTATTTATACATGTATGGTTTCTTCTATGGTTTTTTCAACTTGGATCTACACTCATGTGCCTGATGTCCATGTTATTATAGTTATAGAAAATACCCTTGAATTTAGGAGGGTTTCTACGAATACCTTTTGGTTTGCTTCTGCAAACATTTGATGTGTGGCTTGGTTTTCCACAATGATGGCAAGAGGGCTTCTTGGGCTTTGGGCTTGAGTATACATTCATTTTTTTAGCTCGATTTGATGATTCTCCTTGCTCGGTATACCCTAATCTGGTATTGTTGTTCAGTCTTCTTTGATAGTTCAGAAATTCATCCATTCTCTTAGTGATTTCTTCAGATCTCTTGATCACTTCATTATGCTTTTGTAACATCTTCATTTCATTTATCATTTTTTCATTTTATCCTTTCAAATATCCTCTATTCTTTTTTCAAGTTCAGTATTTACTCGGTTAGCTTCATGATTCATAGTAACCACTTGATTGGTAATCTTAAAGTAGTGTTCAGTAAGTCTCGATATCTCAGTTTCTTTCTCTTGTAACTTTTTAATCATTTGTCTTCTCTCGTCAACAACCATGTTTCTATCTTTTTCAACTTTCTTTGCATCATTCAATACTTCAACCATTCTAACCATTTGTGTATCTTGATCGATTTGCAGTGCTTTCACTTTTTTAGTATGTTGTTGATTCTTTTAGATAGATTTGATATTATTCCTTCAGATGCATCATATGTGCTACCAGATTCAGATCCAAATATATCAAATGGTTCATGAATCTCTTCTTCATGATAATCAATCTTACGACACCAAAGTTCCATGTCCTTTCTCTTAATCAACATCTCACTGAGTTTCTCTTTAGCTTCCTTAAATTGTTCGAATAGATCTGCAACTGTAACTTTTGATTCTCAATATTTTTGTCAAGTGTATGTCTTTCCATTGTAAGATCTTTTCTCTTCAACTTTTAAACCTTCAAAATAAGAGAACTAGCTCTGATACCAACTTTTGGGATAATGGAAAGGATGTGTACTGAGAGGGGAGGGGTGAATTAGTACCTGTAAAACTTTTTGATCAAATCTTGTTACACACTTTTCTTCATTAATCGGTTGAGTAGATTCGCATATACCAAACATGTAGTATCAATAATAAAATGTAAATGCATGTAAAGTAAATAATAAACATACATAAGATTAAGTACTCACGACACTAGTATTTTGGTATCGCAGAAAACCCCTGTTAGAAGGTAAAAAATGCGGTGGGGATGAGACCCACAAAACTTCAGTACTGCAGAAATAAAGTTAGCATATTAAAGCTTTACAAAATGATCACTTCTGATGATCTTACCCTATTAGCAGTAACAATAAGATCGATTAGATCTACCTTGTGTCAGGATTTTTCAACACAATCTATGTGTGCACTCGGTTAAGAGATTTACAATAAGACATTTAAGTCTAATCTGTTAATATATTTAGAAGTCTATTACAATTGTTAGAGAGTAAAAAAAGTTTGATCTGAAACATATACAATCTCAGTATTTCTGATACAGATCCATTAAGTTCATACAAAAATATATCACCTCAATGTGAATGATAGTACCTTTTGCTCTGTTCTGCTTGGTAGCCTTGTCTTAGTTTTGTAAACTGATTTCTGCAATGTAGTCTCTTTCTCTAAAAGTCCCTTGTCTGATCTCTAATGTCTGTAGTATGGCAGCTACTTGATCATTTCTCGATCAACATACATAAAAAAATTTGACATCTATACATTTATATATCAAATGATATGACCTAATTAGGGTTTAATTAGATCCTTATCCTAAGATCAACAATGTACAAAATTTACCTTGATCATCTACACATGGGAGACATAAACAATTAATGTTGTAAATCTGTAATTAATGTCCTCCTCGATTGTGTAAATGGTTATCTAGGTCAACTAAAAAGTTGTTACATCGAATGATGTGCCATAACAAACTCTTAGGTGGTCTTTGTTCCACTCGGTTATTGTTGTCTCTCGGTGCTTGGTGTTGTCTGTGTATCTTGGTTATACTAGTGTTCGGTTATCCTGTGTAGCTCAGTGTTGTCTTCTATTCGGTATACTATGTCTACTTGGTAATCGCTATGCTCGGTTGACTCTGGGCGTGATCAGTGCTCTTAGTTAACTCTGCACTTTGGTGATATAAACCAACTGTCTTGTTTGACTCTTTTACCGACTGTCCATTATGTTTGTTTGATAACTAATGACAACTTCAATGTGCAATTGGAGTAACAACCACCACTTGTTGTTCTTAGGGTTTCACCACTATTCCACCACTTCTCGTTTCAAACCCAGTAAAAAAGAGAGCTCAAACTATGCAAAAAAATCCTTCCATGGTAGTTCCTAAGCTCAAGGGAAGAGAAGGCTTCGGTTATAAGAAGGGGAGACATCATCCACTTCGAAGAGGCGAATAGAGGCACTCCACAGTCTACACTCTGCATTCTGGAATGTTTTAGTGGCAAAATATATTAAAAAAACATGTAGATGATCTATTTGGCATAAGACACTCATTATAGGTCTTCCTATGAATCAATTGATGAATTTGTTTATTCCCTTTAAGGTATATTTGTAGAACATGGAAACATCCATTGGACTACATTACAAGCACTATCAAATACAAAACAATTATATCACTCCATATGCCCTCTTTAGCCACTGTAAAATTGTAAAATATTTAACCACTATAATTTATTGAATTATTTTCTATCCGATTTGCCACATGATTCTAGTAGCATGGAATAGTTGATAGTATAGAGAGGGAAAAAATATTTGTTTAATGAGTAGTAAAACAAATCATTAGACTCAACTCCTAAGCAATGGTCGCCCTTTATTTTGCATATACAACATGTAATGGCTATAGTGAACCATGCTTGCTTATGAAATGTTGAAGTCCATTGAGAGATGAATAATTAACCCACAAAAAGCAATTGAACATTGTGAAAATTATAGAGACTAAATAGAAATTCATACAAATATTCATTTTATTTAGATATCAATTTCAGCTAAATCAAAATAAGCCAACCCCAACAAACTAATTAAAACAATTGTATTAAAATTTCCACACAATAGTTTTTGGGGGGAAATTGTGATGCTATGAGACATCAAATTGAGCTAAATTTAGTATTGAATTCATGTATGATCATTAAGTTGAAAATAAAATGCATTGCGACTGTGTAAATTAGGCTTTGTTAATATGTATGTACTTTACAATATAATAAATTGCCAAAAGATAGGGTTGTGACAATTGGATGCCAAATTTGCTTGAAGTTTATCTTGACTTGAATTTGCATTGAAAAATGATTGCATATATATTTGATTGAATTGAAGATGAATGTTACTTATAAATTAAAGAGTAGAAGCACATTAATTACTAATACATAGTTACAAGTGACAACATAAAAGATAATTTATTATATAACTCACACCATAAAAAATAGAATATTAAGTTTTATTTAAGACTTTATAGCTGGAGTTACTAGAAGTTAAGTGCTTGTACATTTAGGATTTATTTTTAACATTCCCTATTTTGTCGATTTCCTAAATAAATATTTTCTAATGCGGAGGGAGAATTGTTCTATTTTAGAATTGGAAAATTATTGCAATTTTATGTGTGGAAGTAAATTCTAGGTTATTGGCATTTGTAAAATTTGAGGAAGGCGAACAATCTCTTAGGTATTGTATTCATAAGTAGTTGCAAGTGATTCTTTGGGAAACCTTTGGAGTCCACAAAGATAATTGGATTTTGGAACTTAAATTTTTTGTGTTTTCATTAATATGTGCATGTTATTAGTATTTGTCGTTAGGCTAGATACTATTGCAATGAGTTTTTTTAACGAGTGATTAAAAAAACTCATTTCAACCAATTACAATCAACTATTTTTTTTTTTCAATTTCTATTTAGATTTTTCTAAAGTAAACATGTGAAAATTTTAAATTATAAAATCATCATAATTATTTATCTTCATGTTGATTGGCTAATAGATTTGGGGTCTTATACGAAGCACAATGTCCATTGCAATTTTTGAGGCAAATTTTTAGGATACAATACCTCATGAATTTTACATTGTTTAATTTATAATTTTAAGACTATAAGCCTTTTGTTTTTCAATTTATTTTTAAAATCTTATTAGAA